>JAWPHD010002094.1:0-275926 GCA_037043455.1 Cyrtodaria siliqua | reverse complement strand
CATCTAGGCTAGGTGAGTCATACACAGCCACATCTAGGCTAGGTGAGTCATACACAGCCACATCTAGGTGATTCATACACGGCCACATCTAGTGAGTCATACACGGCCACGTCTAGGTGATTCATACACCGCACATCTAGGTGAGTCATACACGCCACATCCAGGTGATTCATACACGGCCACATCTAGGTGATTCATACACGGCCACCTCCTTGTGATTCATACACGGCCACTGCCAGGTGATTCATACACAGCCACATCCAGGTGATTCATACACGCCAACCTCCTGTGTGATTCATACACAGCCACATCCAGGTGATTCATACACAGCCACATCCAGGTGAGTCATATACAGCCACATCCAGGTGAGTCAAACACAGCACATCCAGGTGATTCCATACACAGCCATATCTAGCTAGGTCAGGTCATACACAGCCACATCTGGGCCTAGGTGAGTCATACACAGCCACAATCCAGGTGATTCATACAGCACCTATCTAGGCTAGTTGAGTTTATACACAGCCACATCTATGAGCATACCACAGCAGCTAGGTGATCTATACACAGCCTCATCTAGGCTAGGTGATTCATACACAGCCACATCTAGGTGAGTCATACACAGCCACATCTAGGTGAGTCATACACAGCCACACCCTAGGTGATTCATACACAGCCATATCTAGGCTAGTTGAGTTATACACAGCCACATCTATGTGAGGCATACACAGCCGCATCTAGGTGAGTCATACACAGCCATATCTAGGCTAGGTGATTCATACACAGGCCACATCTAGGTGCGTCATACACAGCCACATCCAGGTGATTCATACACAGCCACATCTAGGCTAGGTGATTCATACACAGCCATATCTAGGCTAGGTGATTCATACACAGCCACATCTAGGCTAGGTGATTCATACACAGCCATATCTAGGGTAGGTGATTCTTACACAGCCACATCAGGTGAGTCATACACAGCCACATATAGGCTAGGTGATTCATACACAGCCATATCTAGGCTAGGTGATTCATACACAGCACATCTAGGTGCGTCATACACAGCCACATCCAGGTGATTCATACACATCCACATCTAGGCTAGGTGATTCATACAACAGCCATATCACTCTAGTGAGTTCATACACAGCCACATCTAGGTGAGTCATACACAGCCACATCTCAGGTGATTCATACACAGCCACATCTAGGCTAGGTGATTCATTACACCAGCCACATCTAGGTGATTCATACACAGCCACATCCTAGCTAGGTGAGTCATACACAGCCACATCTAGGCTAGGTGAGTCATACACAGCTACATCTAGGTGAGTCATACACAGCCAACATCTAGGTGATTCATACACGCCACATCAGATCCATACACGCCTATCTAGGTGAGTCATACACAGCACAGTCTAGGTGATTCATACACAGCCACATCTAGGCTAGGTGATTCATACACAGCCACATCTAGGTGATTCATACACAGCCACATCTAGCTAGTGATTCATACACAGCCACATCTAGCAGTGAGTCATACACACTACATCTAGGTGATTCATACACAGCCACATCCAGGTGATTCATACACAGCCATATAGATGATCATACACAGCACATCTAGGTGATTCATACACAGCCACATCCAGGTGATTCTACACAGCCAATCTAGCTAGGTGATCTACACAGCGCATACAGCACTCATCAGGTGAGTCATACACAGCCACATCCAGGTGAGTCTACACGCCAATTCAGGAGCATACACAGCACATCTAGGTAGTCATACACAGCCACATCTAGGTGATTCATACACAGCCACATCTAGCTAGTGATCATACACAGCAACATCGGTGATTCATACACAGCATCTAGGTGATTCATACATGGCCACATCTAGGTGAGTCATAGCCACATCCAGGTGAGTCAAACACAGCCACATCCAGGTGATTCATACACAGCCATATCTAGGCTAGGTGAGTCATACACAGCCACATCTAGGCTAGGTAAGTTATACACAGCTACATATAGGTGATTCATACACAGCCACATCTAGTTGAGTCATACAAAGCCACATCCAGATGATTCATACACAGCCATATCTAGATGAGTCATACACAGCCACATCCAGGTGATTCATACACAGCTATATCTAGGCTAGGTGATTCATACACAGCTACATCCAGGTGATTCATACACAGCCACATCCAGGTGATTCATACACAGCCATATCTAGATGAGTCATACACAGCCACATCTAGGTGATTCATACACAGCCACATCCAGGTGATTCATACACAGCCATATCTAGGCTAGGTGAGTCATACACAGCGCATACACAGCCACATCTAGGTGATTCATACACGGCCACATCCAGGTGAGTCATACACCGGCACATCTAGGTGAGTCATACGCAGCCACATCTAGGTGATTCATACACAGCCACATCTAGGCTAGGTGATTCATACACAGCCACATCTAGGTGATTCATACACACATCTAGGTGATTCATACATGGCCACACCTAGGTGAGTCATAGCCACATCCAGGTGAGTCAAACACAGCCACATCCAGGTGATTCATACACAGCCATATCTAGGCTAGGTGAGTCATACACAGCCACATCTAGGCTAGGTAAGTTATACACAGCTACATATAGGTGATTCATACACAGCCACATCTAGTTGAGTCATACAAAGCCACATTCAGGTGATTCATACACAGCCATATCTATGGGTCATACACAGCCACATCCAGGTGATTCATACACAGCCATATCTAGGCTAGATGATTCATACACAGCTACATCCAGGTGATTCATACACAGCCACATCCAGGTGATTCATACACAGCCATATCTAGATGAGTCATACACAGCCACATCTAGGTGATTCATACACAGTCACGTCCAGGTGATTCATACACAGCCATATCTAGGCTAGGTGAGTCATACACAGCGCATACACAGCCACATCTAGGTGATTCATACACGGCCACATCCAGGTGAGTCATACACAGCCACATCCAGGTGAGTCAAACACAGCCACATCCAGTTGATTCATACAAAGCCACATCCAGGTGAGTCATACACAGCCACATCTAGGTGATTCATTCACGGCCACATCTAGGTGAGTCATACACGGCCACATCCAGGTGATTCATACACAGCCATATCTAGGCTAGGTGAGTCATACACAGCCACATCTAGGCTAGGTGAGTCATACACAGCCACATCTAGGTGAGTCATACACGGCCACGTCTGGGTGATTCGTACACGGCCACATCCAGATGAGTCATACACGGCCACACCCAGGTGATTCATACACAGCCACATCTAGTTGAGTCATACAAAGCCACATTCAGGTGATTCATACACAGCCATATCTATGGGTCATACACAGCCACATCCAGGTGATTCATACACAGCCATATCTAGGCTAGATGATTCATACACAGCTACATCCAGGTGATTCATACACAGCCACATCCAGGTGATTCATACACAGCCATATCTAGATGAGTCATACACAGCCACATCTAGGTGATTCATACACAGTCACGTCCAGGTGATTCATACACAGCCATATCTAGGCTAGGTGAGTCATACACAGCGCATACACAGCCACATCAAGGTGATTCATACACGGCCACATCCAGGTGAGTCATACACAGCCACATCCAGGTGAGTCAAACACAGCCACATCCAGTTGATTCATACAAAGCCACATCCAGGTGAGTCATACACAGCCACATCTAGGTGATTCATTCACGGCCACATCTAGGTGAGTCATACACGGCCACATCCAGGTGATTCATACACAGCCATATCTAGGCTAGGTGAGTCATACACAGCCACATCTAGGCTAGGTGAGTCATACACAGCCACATCTAGGTGAGTCATACACGGCCACGTCTGGGTGATTCGTACACGGCCACATCCAGATGAGTCATACACGGCCACACCCAGGTGATTCATACACGGCCACATCCAGGTGATTCATACACGGCCACATCTAGGTGATTCATACACGACCACCTCCTGGTGATTCATACACGGCCACATCCAGGTGATTCATACTTGGCCACATCCAGGTGATTCATACACGGCCACATCTAGGTGATTCATACACAGCCACATCCAGGTGATTCATACACAGCCATATCTAGGTGAGTCATACACGGCCACATCCAGGCGATTCATACACGGCCACATCTAGGTGATTCATACACGGCCATCTCCTGGTGATTCATACACGGCCACATCCAGGTGATTCATACACGGCGACATCCAGGTGATTCATACACAGCCACTTCTAGGTGATTCATGCACAACCACATCTAGGTGATTCATACACGGCGACATCTAGGTGAGTCATACACGGCCACATCCAGGTGATTCATACACAGCCATATCTAGATGAGTCATACACAGCCACATCCAGGTGAGTCAAACACAGCCACATCCAGGTGATTCATACACAGCCATATCTAGGCTAGGTGAGTCATACACAGCCACATCTAGGCTAGGTGAGTCATACACAGCCACATCTAGGCTAGGTGAGTCATACACAGCCACATCTAGGTGATTCATACACGGCCACATCTAGGTGAGTCATACACGGCCACGTCTAGGTGATTCATACACGGCCACATCTAGGTGAGTCATACACGGCCACATCCAGGTGATTCATACACGGCCACATCTAGGTGATTCATACACGGCCACCTCCTGGTGATTCATACACGGCCACATCCAGGTGATTCATACACAACCACATCCAGGTGATTCATACACGGCCACCTCCTGGTGATTCATACACAGCCACATCCAGGTGATTCATACACAGCCACATCCAGGTGAGTCATATACAGCCACATCCAGGTGAGTCAAACACAGCCACATCCAGGTGATTCATACACAGCCATATCTAGGCTAGGTCATTCATACACAGCCACATCTGGGCTAGGTGAGTCATACACAGCCACATCTAGCTGATTCATACACAGCCACATCCAGGTGATTCATACACAGTCATATCTAGATGAGTCATACACAGCCACATCCAGGTGAGTCATACACAGCCACATCCAGGTGATTCATACACAGCCATATCTAGGCTAGGTGAGTCATACACAGCCACATCTAGGCTAGGTGAGTCATACACAGCTACATCTAAGTGATTCATACACAGCCACATCCAGGTGATTCATACACAGCCACATCCAGGTGATTCATACACAGCCATATCTAGGCTAGGTGAGTCATACACAGCCACATCTAGGTGATTCATACACAGCCACATCCAGGTGATTCATACACAGCCATATCTAGGCTAGGTGAGTCATACACAGCTCATATACAGCCACATCTAGGTGATTCATACACAGCCATATCTAGATGAGTCATACACAGCCACATCCAGGTGAGTCAAACACAGCCACATCCAGGTGATTCATACACAGCCATATCTAGGCTAGGTGAGTCATACACAGCCACATCTAGGCTAGGTGAGTCATACACAGCCACATCTAGGCTAGGTGAGTCATACACAGCCACATCTAGGTGATTCATACACGGCCACATCTAGGTGAGTCATACACGGCCACGTCTAGGTGATTCATACACGGCCACATCTAGGTGAGTCATACACGGCCACATCCAGGTGATTCATACACGGCCACATCTAGGTGATTCATACACGGCCACCTCCTGGTGATTCATACACGGCCACATCCAGGTGATTCATACACAGCCACATCCAGGTGATTCATACACGGCCACCTCCTGGTGATTCATACACAGCCACATCCAGGTGATTCATACACAGCCACATCCAGGTGAGTCATATACAGCCACATCCAGGTGAGTCAAACACAGCCACATCCAGGTGATTCATACACAGCCATATCTAGGGTAGGTCATTCATACACAGCCACATCTGGGCTAGGTGAGTCATACACAGCCACATCTAGCTGATTCATACACAGCCACATCCAGGTGATTCATACACAGTCATATCTAGATGAGTCATACACAGCCACATCCAGGTGAGTCAAACACAGCCACATCCAGGTGATTCATACACAGCCATATCTAGGCTAGGTGAGTCATACACAGCCACATCTAGGCTAGGTGAGTCATACACAGCTACATCTAAGTGATTCATACACAGCCACATCCAGGTGATTCATACACAGCCACATCCAGGTGATTCATACACAGCCATATCTAGGCTAGGTGAGTCATACACAGCCACATCTAGGTGATTCATACACAGCCACATCCAGGTGATTCATACACAGCCATATCTAGGCTAGGTGAGTCATACACAGCTCATATACAGCCACATCTAGGTGATTCATACACAGCCACATCTAGGTGAGTCATACACAACCATATCTAGGTGAGTCATACACAGCCACATCCAGGTGGTTCATACACAGCCACATCTAGGCTAGGTGATTCATTCACAGCCATATCTAGGTGAGTCATACACAGCCACATCCAGGTGATTCATACACAGCCACATCCAGATGAGTCATACACGGCCACATCTAGGTGAGTCATACACGGCCACATCTAGGTGAGTCATACACTGCCACATCTAGGTGATTCATACACAGCCACATCCAGGTGATTCATACACAGCCACATCCAGGTGATTCATACACGGCCACATCTAGATGAGTCATACACGGCCGCATCCAGGTCATTCATACACGGCCACATCCAGGTGATTCATACACAGCCACATCTAGGTGATTCATACACAGCCATATCTAGATGAGTCATACACAGCCACATCTAGGTGAGTCAAACACAGCCACATCTAGGTGATTCATACACAGCCACATCTAGGTGAGTCAAACACAGCCACATCTAGGTGATTCTTACACAGCCATATCTAGGCTAGGTGAGTCAAACACAGCCGCATCTAGGTGATTCATACACAGCCATATCTAGGTGAGTCAAACACGGCCACATCTAGGTGAGTCAAACACGGCCACATCTAGGTGAGTCATACACGGCCACATCTAGGTGAGTCATACACAGCCGCATCTAGGTGATTCATACACAGCCGCATCTAGGTGAGTCATACACAGCCGCATCTAGGTGAGTCAAACACAGCCACATCTAGGCTAGGTGATTCATACACGGCCACATCTAGGTGAGTCATACACGGCCACATCTAGGTGAGTCAAACACGGCCACATCTAGGTGATTCATACACGGCCACATCTAGGTGAATCATACACGGCCACATCTAGGTGAGTCATACACAGCCGCATCTAGGTGAGTCATACACGGCCACATCTAGGTGAGTCATACACGGCCAGATCTAGGTGAGTCAAACACGGCCACATCTAGGTGAGTCATACACGGCCGCATCTAGGTGATTCATACACAGCCACATCCAGGTGATTCATACACAGCAACATCTAGGTGATTCATACACAGCCACATCCAGGTGATTCATACACAGTCATATCTAGATGAGTCATACACAGCCACATCCAGGTGAGTCAAACACAGCCACATCCAGGTGATTCATACACAGCCATATCTAGGCTAGGTGAGTCATACACAGCCACATCTAGGCTAGGTGAGTCATACACAGCTACATCTAAGTGATTCATACACAGCCACATCCAGGTGATTCATACACAGCCACATCCAGGTGATTCATACACAGCCATATCTAGGCTAGGTGAGTCATACACAGCCACATCTAGGTGATTCATACACAGCCACATCCAGGTGATTCATACACAGCCATATCTAGGCTAGGTGAGTCATACACAGCTCATATACAGCCACATCTAGGTGATTCATACACAGCCACATCTAGGTGAGTCATACACAACCATATCTAGGTGAGTCATACACAGCCACATCCAGGTGGTTCATACACAGCCACATCTAGGCTAGGTGATTCATTCACAGCCATATCTAGGTGAGTCATACACAGCCACATCCAGGTGATTCATACACAGCCACATCCAGATGAGTCATACACGGCCACATCTAGGTGAGTCATACACGGCCACATCTAGGTGAGTCATACACTGCCACATCTAGGTGATTCATATACAGCCACATCCAGGTGATTCATACACAGCCACATCCAGGTGATTCATACACGGCCACATCTAGATGAGTCATACACGGCCGCATCCAGGTCATTCATACACGGCCACATCCAGGTGATTCATACACAGCCACATCTAGGTGATTCATACACAGCCATATCTAGATGAGTCATACACAGCCACATCTAGGTGAGTCAAACACAGCCACATCTAGGTGATTCATACACAGCCACATCTAGGTGAGTCAAACACAGCCACATCTAGGTGATTCTTACACAGCCATATCTAGGCTAGGTGAGTCATACACAGCCGCATCTAGGTGAGGCATACACGGCCACATCTAGGTGATTCATACACAGCCATATCTAGGTGAGTCAAACACGGCCACATCTAGGTGAGTCAAACACGACCACATCTAGGTGAGTCATACACGGCCACATCTAGGTGAGTCATACACAGCCGCATCTAGGTGATTCATACACAGCCGCATCTAGGTGAGTCAAACACAGCCACATCTAGGCTAGGTGATTCATACACGGCCACATCTAGGTGAGTCATACACGGCCACATCTAGGTGAGTCAAACACGGCCACATCTAGGTGATTCATACACGGCCACATCTAGGTGAATCATACACAGCCACATCTAGGTGAGTCATACACAGCCGCATCTAGGTGAGTCATACACGGCCACATCTAGGTGAGTCATACACGGCCAGATCTAGGTGAGTCAAACACGGCCACATCTAGGTGAGTCATACACGGCCGCATCTAGGTGATTCATACACAGCCACATCCAGGTGATTCATACACAGCAACATCTAGGTGAGTCATACACAGCCACATCTAGGTGAGTCATACACAGCCACATCTAGGTGAGTCATACACAGCCACATCTAGGTGAGTCATACACAGCCACATCTAGGTGAGTCATACACGGCCACATCTAGGTGAGTCATACACAGCCACATCTAGGTGAGTCATACACAGCCACATCTAGGTGAGTCATACACAGCCACATCTAGGTGAGTCATACACAGCCACATCATACACAGCCACATCTAGGTGGTTCATATACAGCCATATCCAGGTGAGTCATACACAGCCACATCCAGGTGATTCATACACAGCCACATCTAGGTGATTCGTACACGGCCATATCTAGGTGATTCATACACGGCCACATCCAGGTGATTCATACACGGCCACATCCAGGTGAGTCATACACGGCCACATCCAGGTGAGTCATACACGGCCACATCCAGGTGATTCATACACGGCCACCTCTAGGTGAGTCATACACGGCCACATCCAGGTGATTCATACACGGCCACATCCAGGTGATTCATACACGTATACATCCATGTGAATCATACACGGCCACATCTAGGTGAGTCATACACGGCCAGATCTAGGTGATTCATACACGGCTACATCTAGGTGAGTCATACACGGCCAGATCTAGGTGAGGTATACACGGCCAGATCTAGGTGATTCATACACGGCCAGATCTAGGTGAGTCATACACGGCCACATCTAGGTGATTCATACACGGCCAGATCTAGGTGAGGCATACACGGCCAGATCTAGGTGAGTCATACACGGCCAGATCTAGGTGAGTCATACACGGCCACATCTAGGTGAGTCATACACGGCCACATCTAGGTGAGTCATACACGGCCAGATATAGGTGAGTCATACACGGCCACATCTAGGTGAGGCATACACGGCCAGATCTAGGTGAGTCATACACGGCCAGATCTAGGTGAGTCATACTCGGCCACATCTAGGTGAGTCATACACGGCCAGATCTAGGTGAGTCATACACGGCCACATCTAGGTGAGTCATACACGGCCAGATCTAGGTGAGTCATACTCGGCCACATCTAGGTGAGTCATACACGGCCACATCTAAGTGAGTCATACACGGCCAGATCTAGGTGAGTCATACACGGCCATATCTAGGTGATGATTCATACACGGCCACATCTAGGTGATGATTCATACACGGCCACATCTAGGTGAGTCATACATGGCCAGATCTAGGTGATATATACACAGCCGCATCTAGGTGAGTCATACACGGCCATATCTAGGTGAGTCTCACAAGCAAGTCATCATGCTCAATCCTTTGTCCTCGTTGTCACTTTATTGTAAGAACGTGTGGCCCAACACATTTGTATACCTTATAAAAATGCAATAACATATGTTTAAATGACTTAAGTATTTCAGTTTATAAGTCAGTTAACACCCTCATATACACATGAATGATCAATACACATATGCACCATTCAGGTCTCATTGTCCCCTTCGATTTTATTCTGTTGGCTTATTATTGATAAAGTCCGCACGATACATGTCCAAGTTAAAATTCCATGCTTAGTGAATTCCAGTTATTTGCGCTTGCAAAATGCAAAACAAAAATGGTACGCTTACCAGATTTTTTTATGTACGTTAGTGTTGTCAGGCAACGGATTATGTTGGGCTTAAAAGCCCGGATCAAGATGGCTTAAAGTTGCTAAAAATATACATTCGTACAAATATGTACGATTTTGTCCGAAAACAGATCGGGAATCTATTGAATATGATTGTGCATATTGATGTCTTATTGTGTGACGTCATATGTGCTACTCATATTCTAACGAACTTGAAAAAAATCCTGCAATTCGGTTGGTTGACGTTCACACATTTGCGCACAAGTTGCGACCGTTAAACGATTGATATACAGTTGCAAAAGTCAACATTGCAGTACTGGTTAACCCTTTTCCATACTTGCCAACATATTTTGAAGAGAAATCGGTAGTCGCGCCCCCGGACCGCCGGGGCATATCCCACCCCACGTATTTTTTTAAAAATGGTGTAAAATGATGCACTCTCGTGCATTTTGAGACATAACTTAACTGTAATGGCATGTGTACATCGTAGAAGACGCGCATCTTACACTCCCAGCGATGTCTACCGGTGTCGGACTCGGAACCATACAAATCGCATCGTAAAATATTTTTGACTGAACATTTTGCAAAGCGGTATGAATGTTTTTGTTTTTTTATATCCTTGGATTATTGATTAAAATGTGTGATTTATATGAGCTATGATTAATTAAGGAGTATTGAAAATTGAACTATAAGTGAGTGTGTAGAAATATGTGTAACCTGTCATGTGATTATAAATATATATTACAAATTATGAGAAACTGTAAAAGTTTAAATCAATAAAGTATCTATCTATCTATCTCATTAACATCGATAGGCGGTAGAAGCCTTCAGAAATCTGTAGTCTACCGCGTGAATCGGTCGAGTTGGCAAGTATGCTCTTTTCTAACGCATGGTCAGTGTTTTTGACAGTTTTTCTCACTAACTCCTTCACATAAAACTATATGACGTCACGTTGTTGACATTTTAACATCACATGACTGGGTTTGCGACGGGTTATGCATTATTTAATTTTGTTTTCGGAAGAATCACCTTTCAGTCATATGTGTAGTGAGACACTGAGACTTATAAATGTATGAATGAATGAATGAATGGTGTTTTACGACACGTCGACACATAAATAGGTCACAGGGGCGGATCCAGGATTTCAGCTTAGGGGGTGCGTAAGATTTTGGTCAATATTCGGGTCCGTTTCTAGCCTCATAAAATGGTTGCGGTAGTGCATTGATAGGGTAAAAAAGTCCGTTTTCAAAGAAAAGGAGTTAACAATGTGTAAATTAAACCACTCATTAGCCATTATGCGTCGAGCGAGCGAAGCGAGAGAAAAAAATTTGTTTTACTGAGGGCGTGCAACGAAAATCTATGAATAAAAAAAGTACGTTTTAAAATAAATGGATTTAACAATGTGTTAATTAAACCACTCATTAGCCATTATGCGTCGAGCGAGCGAAGCGAGTGATAATTTTTTTTATGCTGAGGGCGTGCATCGAAATTGTTTGATATTTTATCTACAGTAACATGGACATACATGTATGAATAAAAAAGTCCGTTTTCAAATAAAAGGATTTAACAATGTGTTAATTAAACCACTCATTAGTCATTGTGCGTAGGGCGAGCGAAGCGAGCGAGAAATATTTTTATACTGAGGGCGTGCATCGAAATTGTTTGATATTTTATCTACAGTAACATGGACATACATGTATGATCCGGAATTTTTAGGGGGGCGTGCGCCCCCCCTGGATCCGCTAGTGGGTCATATTGTGCGCAAAAACTGATGAAAGATGAATGTATATACATTTAGAAGCGTATTACACTTTTATACCAGAAGTTATATAATTTAAATTATTTAAACCCATTATCTAATTATCTTTATCTGATTGCAGTCACACCCTACTTCCCCCACCTCCTCCTTGCCTTCGCTAGCACAGCCCCATTATTTTTATTTATCTGAATGAGTGATTTCATTTAATCACTGTTTCATATTAAAACACACTTATCAACGATTATTTGGTTATGACAGACTCTTCGCTACCACAAAAGACGATGGACCCAACTGATCCTGAGATGCCATCCACGACTGTCAAACCTGAGAAAACGGACTCTCAGACATCGCCGACGATTACAGTTCCGGTCGCTCCGGACACGACTACAATTGGCGCTTCGACGAGTATCGCTCCGGACACGACTACAATTGGCGCTCCGACGAGTATCGCTCCGGACACGACTACAATTGGCGCTCCGACGAGTATCGCTCCGGACACGACTACAGTTGGCCCAACGACGACTGTGGACCCTTGCAATATGTTTCTGACTGCCAGTACGACTTCAGAAACTTTCTCAACTATGAACTATCCATCTAATTATATTAAGTAAGTTGATGCAAATGATAAATTCGCCGCGGATAGTGCACAGAGCTATATCGTTTTAATCCTCATTCTAATACACCCGCACTTAAACTATCTCGTTATATTTAAGAAATAGAACATCGTTTACTGTGAATTATCGTTTAATATATCACGCTTCGGGCTCGTGAAATTATTGTTTACAATTGAACTCCAAACCGTGATATATTATAGATAATTCACCGTAAACGATGTTCTATTTCTATTGTAATACCCCTAAAATGTGAAAATAACGCACACATCTGAAATCTTTCGCATTGCTTTGCTTGCTCTCCTAACGTTGCATACGTTACAATGCGCAATGCGCAATGCGCAATGCTTATTCTCCTAACGTTGCAAAAATTACAGTGATATATCGTTCAATATAACGAGATATTTTAAACTAGGCTATATAGTGCGGGTGTATTAGAATGAACGATATATCACTGTAATTTCTGCAACGTTAGGAGAATAAGCACTGCGCATTGCGCATTGCGCATTGTAACGTATGCAACGTTAGGAGAGTAAGCAAAGCAATGCGAAAGATTTCAGATGTGTGCGTTATTTTCACATGTTAGGGGTATTAGAATAGAAATAGAACATCGTATACGGTGAATTATCTATAATATATCGCGGTTTGTCGTTCAATTGTAAACAATAATTTCACTCGCCCGAACTTCGGGCTCGTGAAATTATTGTTTACAATTGAACTCTTAACCGTGATATATTAAACGATAATTCACAGTAAACGATGTTCTATTTCTTAAATGAAACAGCATTACGAATGCCGATAACCACATTAATGCCAGTGGGTTCAATTGTCTTTGCAGCATTCCACGAAACAAAATACGTTTAAACCACTGTTCTATATATTGCCATCATAAACTATTGTACAGATATGGTCACTTAGGTCAACATACATTAAGGTCTTTGATATTTTAGTTTAATTTCGTTGTATAACAGCAACATGAAATCTACTGAGGCGTATAGCTTACAAACACTATATGTTTTGTTCGTGTAAGCATTGTACTTTGATGGTACCATTGTTTGTGTAAGCATTGTACTTTGATGGTGCCATTGCTGTCAGATGAGGGCTTCATACACATTTGGGCATTTACTTACTTTTTCTTAAACGTATCCTGAAATTATGCGGTAAACATTTTAAAGCAGAAATACATTTCAAAAATATGCAGTTTGACTCCTTTTTCTCACGATAACTAATATCAGTTCGACTGTGTCGTTGAGAGATGAGCAGCTCGACAAAGAAACCATATGGTTCTTGTTTTCCGCATTTAATAATATGAAAGATTAGTCACTTTGTCAGATATACTATTCAGTAGAAATAAATTGATGTCTACGCACTTTTTATCCCATGACTGCCACCAGAGTATTAGACGTGACAATTATGGCTCTTGTGGTAGTATGTACCTTGATTCCTTGGCTTAGAATGATAGGTAGGACTATGGAAAGTTGTTATGTGCATTTAGTAAGTTGTTATGTGCATTTTATAGGTTGTCATGTGCATTTTCTAAGTTGTCATGTGCATTTTCCAAGTTGTTATGTGCATTTTCTAAGTTGTTATGTGCATTTCGTAGGTTGTTATGTGCATATTCTAAGTTGTCTTGTGCATTTTCTAAGTTGTTATGTGCATTTCGTAAGTTGTTATGTGCATTTTCTAAGTTGTTATGTGCGTTTCATAAGTTGTTATGTACATTTAGTAAGTTGTTATGTGCATTTTCTAAGTTGTTATGTGCATTTCGTAGGTTGTTATGTGCATATTCTAAGTTGTCTTGTGCATTTTATAAGTTGTTATGTGCATTTTCTAAGTTGTTATGTGCATTTTCTAAGTTGTCATGTGCATTTCATAAGTTGTAATGTACATTTCGTAAGTTGTCTTGTGCACACTACAAGTCGTTAAGTAGACTTTTTATCGGAATAAGTTTTGAAGGAAACACCGGTAGAAATGGCGGCTCCAGGAGCAGACGCTATGCTCTGCCTACTTAAAAAAAATGGGCTATGTACATTATACAATAAATTCTTAGAACATAAAACTGATTTCAAAATGTGTAAGGGATTGTCGGACGTGGAGTTAATAAATCTTGGTCTGAAAAAAAAGAAAAAAAAAGAAAAAAGAAAAATAAATAAATACAAAAATAACGTGGTATTTGTTTGTCTTTGTGTGTAGTCTTAAGGTTTATAGCCCCTCCATCTTTTGACCAATAGGACGTCCTAAAGGTGTAGGTTCAATAGAGTCTGTACTTCACGTGTTATTTGTTGAAAACAAACATATTTTAAGTACTCTGGGATTTTTTTTCAGGAAAACTTAAAATATGTTTGTTTTCAACAAATAGCACGTTAATATTACTTTTATTTATAGATATTTTTCAATTTATTATCATTATTATTTGTTAGTTCCCAAAACTGATGGATATGGGCTACGCGGGGTCGTCTTCTCCCTCCTCCCTCCCCATTTCTCCCTTCTCCCTCCCTTATCTCCCTTCTCCGCCCCCTTTTCTCCCTCTCTCAGAGTACTGATAAACAAGGGGCGTAATCCATAAAAGTATCTATCGCGGAGACAGAACGTGTACGGCAGACAAGATAATGGTTAATTCAGAAATTTGATAGGATATAGACAGACTGTTTTATCCAAAACGACTCTCAAACTATGATAATTCTTCATAATTTCTTTTTTTACAAACTTGTTATTTTAAAAACCTCACGCCCCTTTCTCTCCCGACCCCCGTCCTCTTGTCTTCCGACCCCACACCCTTGTCTCCCGGCCCCCGCCCCTTATCCGTACCCATGGCCACCTGTACCACACCTTCTGATACTGCCACCTGTGACCCGATCTATTGTTTCCAGACCAAGATTTATTAACTCCACGTCAGACAATCCCTTACACATTTTGAAATAAATGTTCTGTTCTAAGAATTTATTGTATAATGTACCTAGCCCAATTTCTTTTTAAGTAGGCAGAGCATAGCGTTCGCTCCTGGAGCCGCCATTTCTACCGGTGTTTCCTTCAAAACCTATTCCGATAAAAAGTCTACTTAACGAAGACTTGTAGTTTGCACAAGACAACTTACGAAATGCACATAACAACTTACGAAATGCACATGACAACTTGGAAAATGCACATGACAACTTAGAAAATGCACATTACAACTTCAGAAAATGCACAAGACAACTTAGAATATGCACATAACAACCTACGAAATGCACATAACAACTTACTAAATGTACATAACAACTTACGAAATGCACATAACAACTTATGAAATGCACATAACAACTTAGAAAATGCACAAGACAACTTAGAATATGCACATAACAACCTACGAAATGCACATTACAACTTAGAAAATGCACAAGACAACTTAGAAAATGCACAAGACAACTTAGAATATGCACATAACAACCTACGAAATGCACATAACAACTTACGAAATGCACAAGACAATTTAGAAAATGCACATAACAACTTAATAAATGCATATAACAACTTAAAAAATGCACATAACAACTTACGAAATGCACCAGACAACGTAGAATATACACATAACAACCTACGAAATGCACAAAACAACTTACGAAAAGCACATGACAACTTAGAAAATGCACATAACAACTTACGGAATGCACATAACAACTTAGAAAATGCACATAACAACTTAGAATATGCACATGACAACTTAAACAATGCACAGGGCAACTTAAACAATGCACATCACAACTTAAACAATGCACATAACAACTTAGGAAATGCACAAGACAACTTAGAAAATGCACATAACAACTTACAAAATGCACATAACTACTTACGAAATGCACAGGACAACTTAGAAAATGCACATAACAACTTACGAAAATCACAACTTAGAAAATGCACAAGACGACTTGCAAAATGCACATAACAACTTAGAAAATGCACATGACAACATAGAAAATGCACATAACAACTTACTAAATGCACATAACAACTTACGAAATGCACATAACAACTTAGAAAATGCACAGGACAACTTAGAAAATGCACATAACAACTTAAGAAATGCACATAACAACTTATGAAATTCATATACAACTTAGAAAATGCACATAACAACTTAGAAAATGCACAAAACGACTTACAAAGCGTACTGCACAAAATGCAAAAGGCCAACAGAAGGCAGCCGAGGCTTTCCATATAGGACCCCGTAAGAAACACCATACGCACTTTACAGGCGCGGTTTCTGAAGACATCACGCAACGCCCGCATACAAAACCGCTATATTTCAATAGCACAAACCTGACATGCATACAACTCCGCCATTTTTGGTATTTACTCCCAGTCTCGTGTGATCTTGTTCCGTTTTAGAAACTTAACCCAACCCAACGTGCCTATTTCCGGTTATCGTGTATGGAGGTTTTGTGTGTGATGCATTTTAATGCATAAGTTGGGCGGATTAAGTTTCCAAATACAGGAACGAGATCACAGAGAACGGTGATGTAAATACCAAAAATGTGTGAAATTAAAGATTGTGTTTCAAAAAACATACTCGATCGGCATGAGCTTCTTCTCTTTGGTGAGTTTTGTGTATGCACGTGTGGTATCTAAGGTTTGTTCTATTGAAATACGGCGGTTGTTTATACAGGCAGTGCGTGATGTCTTCAGAAACTTAGCCGGAAAAGTGCGTATGGAGTCCTTCCTACCTATCATTGTAAGCCAAGGGATCATGGCTCTGTAGTAGTTGCATATTAATGTAATATAACATGCAATGAACATTATAACACACGTTTGCTTTCGTTTGAGTTATTACTACCTCAGTGAAGTTCTAAAAGTTTTTCTTAGTTATAACATTTTTGAATATGAAGAATTAAACTACATGTTTCAGTGACATGGACTGTAAGGTAACGATTTCGGCACCAGAAAAATACGTCATAAATTTGAGTTTTGATGCATTTGAAATGGAGTCCGAACCCTATTGTACATATGACAACATGGCGGTGTACGACGGTGAGTATATGAGTGTAATGTTAGTTTACCCTGTTGAGTACATCTGTGGATTCTGTTGGTGTTGAACACTCGGGAGAAGATAACTAACTTCTTTATATATTGGTAAAATGTGAGATATAAATGTTTGTATGTCTGGTGTGCACTACCGATTCTAACATTCGAGGAGATACCTTCTTAGTCTGCTTATCGTCAAATACGTATCCATTTGCTAGCATAAGAGCTAGTTAAATCTGAATATACACGGAATACTTTCATAAAATCAGTCGGAATGTGATATTTATTTCAACACTAAATAAAATCCAATGATTGTAGATGTTTCTTTAAATTGTAGGTACAAGTGCATCTGCTCCCTTGCTAGGCCAGTATTGCGGCACTTCGCCTCCAGCAACTATACAAAGTTCATTAAACTCTCTGTATATTAACTTTGTCTCAGACTATGCTGTAAACTATACCGGAGCAAAAATTGCATACGTGTCTGTAAATAACGGTAAGACAAACAACATATTGGTTGGTTGATTAAATGTTGTTTTACGTCATTTTCTAGAGACGTAACTGCTGTCTATCGATGCGTGCTATAATCATACAAACGATAAGAATGTCGGACAATGTGTATGGTAAGAACAATTCGGCTCGTGCACATGAAAACCAATTTATAGTATCTTTTTAAGCTGCGTGAAGTTGGCTCAACATACGCCAATCGACGTACGACATTCGACATACGACATACGACATTCAAAAACATCCTTCAAAGAGAATGTCGTTTCACGCGACATACAACATTCGACATTCGATATTCAAAAACATCATTCAAAGTGAATGTCGTTTCATGCGAAATACAATATTTGACATACAACATTCAACATACTACATTCGACATACGACATTCAAAAACATTCTTCAAAGGGAATGTCGTTTCACGTGACATACAACATTCGACATACGTCATTCGACATACGACCTTCAAAACCATCCAAAGTGAATGTCGTTTCATGCGACATACAACATTCGACATCAACATTCGACATATGACATACGACATTCAAAAACATCCTTCAAAGTGAATGTCGTTTCACGCTACATACAACATTCGACATACAACATTCGACATATGACATACGACATTAAAAAAAAACACACATTCAAGGTGAATGTCGTTTCACTCGACATACAACATTCGACATACATCGTTCGATATACAACATTCGACATACAACTTTCGACACACGACATTGAAGATTCAACATTTTACATACAACATTCAATATACAGCATTTAACATTCGATATACAACATACAACATTCGACATTCAAACCGAAATTTTCACAGATTATACATTTGTTTTGGTTGGAAAAAAAGATGTTGACACCTAATGCTGGTCATTTCTTCTAAGAAGGCGGAAACATAGTATTATGTCGTTCGAATAAACTCATTGAGATAATTAATAACTACAATTATTCTGCAACCAATAGCATCCTTTCTCTTACATTCCCAGAACCTCCAATATTCGTTATGGGGATTAAGACAATAAATTGCTTATTACCAGTTTACGATTGTCTTAATGATCGGATTAATTTGCCGAGTCTTTTTTCATCGATTCTGGGGTAAGTAAGTCAGGCTTAACATCACAGTAGATTGTTTTAAAAGTA
This sequence comes from Cyrtodaria siliqua, assembly GCA_037043455.1. Classification (NCBI taxonomy): domain Eukaryota; kingdom Metazoa; phylum Mollusca; class Bivalvia; order Adapedonta; family Hiatellidae; genus Cyrtodaria; species Cyrtodaria siliqua. The sequence continues at coordinate 256,383 of JAWPHD010002094.1, read as the reverse complement.
ACGCAAGTCATTACGTTTCGTAAACCAACAAAGAAACTACCACATGTTTCCAAACGTCCGGTTAAGCATATAAATGGAATTATGAAGGTATCGTGAAGCAATTTGCACTTGATGTTTCCAAATCCAGGTTATGAAGGGAGCTTACTCTAGGTGAAGCTTTAACACTGTATATACAGCAGTAATTTCCCCTTTTATGATAACTCGGATTACTTGTCATTCCATTTATCATAACAAGTGGGATTTACTGAAACAAAGTTAGAATTATTTTTTTACAATGCTTTTATTTTTTGGCAGAATTGGCCATGGCTGACTTTATGTATTTAATATAGCATTATAATTTATTAGAATTAGTTGAATTTTCAGATCAACATATATTCATTTATTTCCGGACAATCGGAAATTTTGACAGTTGATAACATTCCCGGAAATAAATCGCTATTCCAGACACTCGGACACTTAGCCGATACGTGCTGGTAATGCCAAGACACGCAAATACGAGGTATCACGTGTGCGCGTGTCCCGCCAAAAATGTCTTGGCATTACCAGCACGTATCGGCTAAGTGTCCGAGTGTCTGGAATAGCGATTTATAAATCCCAGTATGTCCGATTTGTCCGGAATATGGAACTATTTCCGGAAATGTTATCAACTGTCAAAATTTCCGATTGTCCGGAATATAATGAATATATGTTGATCTGAAAATTAATATTTCCGACTGTCCGGAATATAATAAATATATGTTGATCTGAAAATTCAACTTATTCTAATAAATTATAATGCTATATTAAATACATAAAGTCAGCCATGGACAATTCTTTGTATATTTTAACAAATACTTTATCCAATTAGCAAATGGTACATTACAACTATTGAGTAGTCGTAAATCAGTCCTACAAACATGTCTAAGTTTCCCAAAATTTGGCTTTTTTCTCATCTGGGAGGTCATAATTACCCATTAAATTGAAATGACAAGCCTCTCCACAAGTATAATTAATTGCCAGGATCAGGTTACCAGTACTGGTCAGTGGTCAGCTGTTTTTCTGAGATATTCTCTGGCTTCCTATTTTGCAATTCATTTAGAACTGAGGGTTGTATGTTTTTACTTAAATGTTTATGGATCATTATTGTAAGAATTTCTCAAACACATCTGCGTTGTACTTTTTAATAAGAATTAAATAGTTATATTTTATCAAATTAGTACATCAAGAGGTATTTCAATACATTTTCTAATAAAGAAAGATGCCTGTCATTTGTCTTATTTAGGTAAATCAGTAAAATGATGTGCAGTGTAATAATTCTGTCTTTGAGAACACTCAACTAAATAACCTCACACTTTTTAAAAAAAAAAAATCACGTCCTACATTGTTAGAAGTACGAACTTGAAACATTGATATATGTGATAAGAATATATGTGTAATTATGCAAGGGTTTATTAACATTTTCTTACCTCTCCAGGGGACATGGTTGGGGTGTTAGTGGTGGGAGTGGGAATTGTTTTACATTAAAAGTACAATTACTCCTACATGCTTAAAGGGACACATGACAATCTTGAAGTTTTTATTAAGCATTTAAATTAGCGCCTCGATTTATTAATCCAGTATAATTTTGACTTTAAAACTGGTGAATATAATTAAATATTCTTCTTATTCTACCGCAGTTTTCAATTTATTGGTGCAATATTCTTTACAGTAAGTAATGAAAAAATTATTTGCTTTATACAATTTTTATAATTAATATTCATAATTGAACAAATGCAAGTTATGTAGAAAAACTAACAGGATATCGCGAGTTTTTTAAAGAATCAAGCTTGCCGTGTGTCCCTTTAACTGTATGAGTATGAAATTGTCTATGTATTATCGTTTGCTCAATTATCAATACATATATAACGTTGTTTTTTGGTATCTCTAAGTGTTATAGTATTGAAAATACGGTCCAGACAAGCATTTTCTATGACAGAGGTCACAGGTCAAGGTCACAATGACCTTATTTTGGTACGCGACACACCGTTATCACAAGATGTATTCACATAGCAAGTTTGGTATCTTTAAGTGTTATAGTATTGAAAATACGGTCCGCACAAGCATTTTCTATGACAGTGGTCACATGTCAAGGTCAAGGTCACAGTGACCTTATTTTGGTACGCGACACACCGCTATCCCAATATGTATCAACATACCAAGTTTGGTATCTCTAAGTGTTATAGTATTGAAAACACGGTCCAGACAATCATTTTCAACAGTCCGTAAATTGCAATAATATAAAAATATATTGCAAGATATCATAACGTTACTTCATCAACTCAGTTCATCACAAGATAAAACGTTCTTTCACTCTTTTTAATTCAACTTGGAACTTTCACGGCAGTGTAGCAAGATCATCACTTCTGGGATTGCATTTTGATTTCCTAAAATAACATGTATTAATGGAATTATAAGTATAAACATGTAAATATGTGAGTATAGTTAAATTGTTTCTTACTCATTTCAAGATGCATTAAAATGAAATTAGGTTTCAATGACCTTGCTACTAGTTGTTATGATCATAACCTAACTAACTGTGATAGAATAACATTGGTATATATATATGTTTGTGCTATTATTATTTTAAAACCTGATAAAACAATGCTCTATCACTGATGTAAGAAAATGGCAAATGAAATTACGTTTTAATACCTTTTCTGTAACAGAACATAATGTAACAGTATTATGTATTTAATACTACAAGCTATGCTTTGTATATACAAAATGAATAAACACCGACATAATTGTTTCCTGATAATCACACTGCCAAGAAGTAAGTCTCAGTTAAAATACAGACATTTTATTTTTTTGCATGATTTTCAACATGAGCAAAAACAAACCGGATAACGCTTTTGACACTAAAGACAGGTTTTCCATTAACTTCATGGACATGTTTGTCTTTTCCTTTTAGCCACTTGAATATATTGCTGGTTTTAATTTTAGCCTCTGTTGGAAGTCTATTGCTGTTTAAATATTCTTTTAGATCACTAAATGTTATCCATTCTCCGGAATCATCATAGTTAATTTTTAACTCCTTTAAAGCATGAATTAGGAACGCCATTTTGCAACCAGAACAATCTGTAACTAAAATCAAAATCAAAACATTATTTTAAACTTTCCGTAGTTCCTCTCAGCCACTTTTTACCCATTATTTTAAAGTTGATTTGTTCATTGCAAATCAAAATTAATGAAAACTTATGGAAAACTGTTTTTATGTTATAATTCTAGAAGTGTATTCTACAAACAGACATTTGGATTTGCCATATATAATAATCATACACATGTAATCTCATATGAGAATCGTGATTCTTCTATAAAAAGGAGCCACATATAATAATCATACACATGTAATCCCATATGAGAATCGTGATTCTTCTATAAAAGGAGCCACATATAATAATCATACACATGTAAATGTAATCTCATATGAGAATCATGATTCTTCTATAAAAGGAGCCACATATAATTATCATATAAAATGTTCCATATGATATTTATGTAATACATGTTGGACTTTCGTATATTTTTTTTAATACAAATAAACCCACAAACTTTTCGTTTTTAAAAATACACATTGATATATAATTTTCATGATTTTTTTTCGTGTATTTTTTGTGATTCTTATATGATACTCATATGATTCATATACAAAGATGTTCCTGTTATATAATTATCATATAATATGTATCATTCGAAAATTATGTAAGAATCATGAGGCAAAATTGGTAGTGTATTACAACTAACATGTATTGCAAATATAAATCATACAATTATAATTACAGTTGAAGCTAAGATTTTCTGAGTTTAAATTAAGATACTTATGAATTAAATAGAAAATGTAGTAATTATGATTTACTTACTCTTAGTGTTCACATCTTGCCGAATTATTAGTTTCCTAATGAACAAACCAACTTGAGAATGTTCATAAGACGAAATTCCAATAGACTGAAAGCAAACTGCAAACATATGGTGAGCATTAGGTAATTAGATAGGGTTTCTGGAGACTGTGGTCAGCCCAGCAGGTAGTGAGATTTATGGCCATTTAACATCTCATTTACAGTTACTAATGATTACTGTAGCTGATAAGCCGAGCATCCAGAAGATGCTAGTTTTGGACTTGTTTGTAGGACTGAAATGACAAATACAGGCAAACAACATTCAGTGTCAATGTCGAATACTGCATGTAACGAAGAAAGACGCTGCCTAATGTCGAATGTGTCGCTGAACGACAGACATAATGACTGAATCAAATATAATGCTGTCGAATGTTGTATGTCGCGTTAAATGGCATTCACTTTCAATGTTGTTTGTTGAATATTGTATTTTGAATGTTGTATGTCGAATGAAACGACATTCACTTTGAATGTTGTTTTTCGAATGTCGTATGTTGAATGTCGTATGTCGAATGTCATATGTCGAATGGTGTATGTCGTGTGAAAGACATTCAATTTTTGAATGTTGTTTTTCGGATATCTTATGTCGAATGTCGTATGTCACATAAAATGACATTCACTTAGAAGGATGATTTTGAATGTTGTTTTTCGAATGTCGTATGTCGAATGTCTTATGTCGAATGTTGTAAGGCGAATGTTGTATGTCGTGTGAAACAACATTCACTTTGAGGGATGTTTTTGAATGTCGAATGTTGTACGTCGAATGTCGTATGTCGAATGTTGTATGTCGCGTGAAATGACATTCACTTTGAAGGATGTTTTTGAATGTCGAATGTCGTATATCGAATGTCGTATGTCGAATGAAGTATGTCGCGTGAAACGACATTCACGTTGAAGGATGGTTTTGAATGATGATTTTTCGAATGTCGTATGTTGAATGTCGTATGTCGAATGTCATATGTCGAATGGTGTATGTCGCGTGAATTGACGTTCACTTTGAAGGATGTTTTTGAATGTTGTTTTTCGGATGTCGTATGTCGAATGTCGTATGTCGCGTAAAACAACATTCACTTTGAAGGATGATTTTGAATGTTTTTTTCGAATGTCGTATGTCGAATGTCGTATGTCGAATGTTGTAAGTCGAATGTTGTATGTCGCGTGAAACAACATTCACTTTGAAGGATGTTTTTGAATGTCGAATGTCATATGTCGAATGTTGTATGTCGAGTGAACGACATTCACCTTGAAGGATGTTTTTGACTGTCGTATGACGAATGTCGTATGTCGAATGTCATATGTCGAATGATGTATGTCGCGTGAAATGACATTCACTTTCAAGGATGTTTTTGAATGTCGTATGTCGAATGTCGTATGTCGATTGTCGTATGTTGAGCCAATATTTTAAGCCTCCGTGACTTAATCTATTTTTAGTTTATTATAAGCTTTGTTTCCAGTTCCTTTCGATATTAAAATGTTATAAATTTACGTTATCCATTTTTGTAAGAATGTTATACTTAAGAAATAGAACATCGTTTACTGTGAATTATCGTTTAATATATCACGGTTTGGAGTTCAATTGTAAACAATAATTTGACGAGCCCGAAGGGCGAGTGAAATTATTGTTTACAATTGAACGTCAAACCGTGATATATTATAGGTAATTCACCGTAAACGATGTTCTATTTCTATTCTAATATCCCTAAAATGTGAAAATAACGCACACATCTGAAATCTTTCGCATTGCTTTGCTTACTCTCCTAATGTTGCATACGTTACAATGCGTAATGCGCAATGCGCAATGCTTATTCTCCTAACGTTGCAAAAATTACAGTGATATATCGTTCAATATAACGAGATATTTTAAACTAGGCTATATAGTGCGGGTTAATTAGAATTTACCTTATACCTTTCTCCTTATAACATTTTAGATTTTGAGTAATTATCATTGGTTTCGCAATTGTTGATTAATTTGCTTTTTGAGTCAAAGTCATAGTTACTGTGCGTTTATTTCTAAGAATATAATTATCGTGTTGATTAAAATCCATGTGAACGTTCACGTGCTTTTAGCCAGTGCCGTGTTGATGAACTATTGTTTCTGCAGCATACCCAGCTTGTAAAGCAGCATTTACGCCGTACACAGCAACCAGTAAAGCCACGCCAATTAGTATCAGTTCGCCATATGCCAAGTAAGTATCAGTTCGCCATATGCCAAGTAAGTATCGGTTCGCCATATGCGAAGTAAGTACTTACTTATTCATATGATTACATTCTTACATATTATTTTGCTTGTTATAATATTTATTTTGCGTTTGGATATAAATTCTTTAAAATTTAACTTTTTAAGACATAATATTTAAATGATCAATAAAACAACAATTGATACTAATTATTTGTTGATATTTTGAGGTACATTTAACTGTTTTACTACTGTTAAATAATGAAACATCTGTACGTGGGTCATATTCATCAATGTGTGAAGTGGCTTAATTTTAATTGCAGCAACATGGACGAGTATTTCTTGATCTTAAATCCTGGAGGAGACCTGATCCTGCAGTTAACAGTCATGGACATCGAACTTTCAGCCAATTGTATTTATGACAAAATAACAATATACAATGGTACACATACATTTATTTTCTGAGAGAATGACACACTGCATATTTTTAAATGTTTGGCATTTTATGAGCAATTTCAAAAGAATACCATTTTCCCCACTTTCTGAAATCCCGTGCAAACCGATTTCAATTTCTTTTGTATTGGTATTAACATTAACGAACCTTTATGACATATAAGTTATGATTAACAGGTAAACAAACATTCGTATACTTTAAAATGAACTTAAACACTACATGTATGCATTCATTGATACTATATATATAGTATCAATGAATGCATACATTTAGCTACGGCATAAATATAGTTGCTAGAGTTTTTATTTATATATATATATATATAATGTTCGACAGGTGGATGTAGAGGCAACACAACATTCGCTACACACTGTGGGACGTTTCTGAAACGTTGGGAGTTGACAGGCGCTGAATACCTTGTGCATTTTCATTCAGACGGAAATGTCAATGGAAGAAGAAGAAGAAAAAGAAGTACACCCCATACAGGATTTTCCATGGAGTACTTTATAGGTAAACTCTTACTTTCGTAAAGAACAATGAAGTGGTTTCAATTGCTTATTTATCATAATGCACACATCACTGTTTGGTGGATTATATGAACATAAATGACTAACTTCTCCAGAACTTGCTCAGACAACATGTTGTTTTATGCCCTAGCCATATACAGAGGATGGGACATAGTGTTGCCATTGTCCGCGCCAAAAGTCTAGGTGCGTATATCCTCCTACTGTTCCTGTTCATTGATTTTCGACGGAGTTATGGCCGGTTAATGATATTTTCGACGGAGTTTTGGCCCGTTAATGGTTATATTTTCAGCGTATAGTTTGCATGGGCATTCGTGTCCATCGATACATTTCAAGTTGTAACTGTCTTTGGAGAGCACCCTCAAATAGTTTCTACATTACAATGTTGTTGTTATAAATGCAGTGAACAAATACGATCAACTACTTAAGCATTTGTTCAGATAGAGGGATGTAGATAGAAGGGTTATTTTATTAATAAGTATTTTGTGGAGGAATCTCATACCATCTTTTTGGTTTAAACATATTTTCTTTCATATATGACATATAATACAAAGATATAGCATGGTGTTCTATGGTATCACGGTACTTAAATGGTTTGACGAAAAAAACCCAACTGTAAACAATATTTAAAGGAAAAGGGAACTCAGATGCTTTCTGTGACCCTTCTACTAAATTGTTATCATATATAATGTAATCAATTTTAAAGACACATTTCCCAGCTGATTGTAGTCGTTGAAAAGTCATGGATAGCATGCTTTTTAACTGCTTACTTCTCGCTGACTGATTACCGCAGAGACATTATATTGAGGCCCCATCACAGTTTTTTTCTTTTCATTTACTATTACCTTAGTTTTTGATATAAGATATATTGTAACTAAAAAAAACACTAGATTGTTTATTATGAGGGAGCATATAGTCGCCGCTTTTTCCGTCTGTCCGTATGTGCGTCCGTGCGTCCGTGCGCTTTTTGTCCGGAGCATAACTCAAAAAGTTCATGTGAATGATAAGGATAATGAGATGGAGTGCAGTTCATAGGAACCATAACTTTAGCTTCACTACTTTTTTAATTATCTCCCCTTTTTGAAAAATCTTACCCGGAGCATAATAAGAGTTCCGTACGGATTCATTTTGAATAAGGAAGCACTCACACTAAACATTACTTTTTTCTGTGTAACTTTTGAGATGCATCCATCGGTTCTACCGATTTTCTTGTTGTTATTATTAATATCAGAAAACAAACAACAACACACGAAATAGAAGTGGTATTTTTACTGCAATATTAGTTCCACCTATGGCCCATATGAGGTTGTCCATACGGATTTGGTAACCACTGTCTACACTGTTCAACAACACACGTTGGCATGATTTCTCTGCGATGCCAGGTGTTGTCTCCATTTCTAGCAGTACTTTTGCTCACAATATATTTTGGGTCGTTCCATGCCCCACAGTAGGACCATAAGACGATGTTACATGCAAAATATCACAGCTCAAAATCTTGTATTTTTGCTGACGATTTTTTAAGATTTGTTAAATGAAACGGATAAGCCCCATTGCGGGGGGCATTTATGACCTCAGGTGCACCATTCGAACAAACATATAATGATGCTTCACATAAATTTGGGGTTGTCCGTGGTCGAGTGGTCTCAAGACTTGAAATCACATGTCCCTCACCGCTGTGGGTTCGATTCCCCATGGGGCCAGGACTGTTGAGTATGAGTATCGAGCTATCCAGCTTGCTTGCGGAACGTCGGTGGTTCTACTAAGGTGCGCGCCCGTGCACGAAAAAATGCCCGGGTTTGCACCTGGGGTCTTCCTCCACCAATAAAAAAGCTGGAATGTCGCCAAATCACCTTAGCTGTTGGTGCAACTATAAAATCCAGTTTAATGAATTCATATAAGATTTGATTGAATTCCGACAAACGGTTTCTGAGAAAAAGTCGTCAGAAGCAAAAGATAACGACGACGACGAACGACAGACAGACAACGGACGGACGACGGACGAAGAGTGATTCCAAAACATCACATTGAGCCTTCGGCTCAGGTGATCAAAAACACTGACAGATGACAACGATTTTTGAATTTTGAAGTCCCGATGTGTTTCTTGCATTTGAGATTTACTAAAACATGGCAGAGAAGTAATTGATAATAGAGTTTATTGTGCTAAAAATACAAAAACTATTAATTGTTAACACGGGTCTTTTAAAAAAATCCATCTATACATAGTTGTTTTAACATATATACAAGTGCACACAAAATGCTAAACGGTCATAATTTTTACTACATTAGTATACACTCTTTATGGGACGGGCCTCATCCTTTGACAAAAAACTAATAATCTCAATTTTCTTGTGCAAATGTATTTCTAACAGCGATTTACAGTTACCTATAGAAATTCTCTCCCCCCCCCCCCTCCCCCCCCCCCCCTCCCCCCCCCCCCCCCCCCCCAAATACAATAGGCTCGAAATGTGTCTTTAAGTAAAAATATCAGAATTAGATTTGAAAAGAATGGAACCCTTATTGAGCTTATTATCTTAATAGTTCTGTGGTATCACGGTATGCACATATTATGTATCCTGTATTTGTGGTATCACGGTATGCACATATTATGTATCCTGTATTTGTGGTATCACGGTATGCACATATTATGTATCCTGTATTTGTGGTATCACGGTATGCACATATTGTGTATCCTGTATTTGTGGTATCAAGGTATGCACATATTGTGTATCCTGTATTTGTGGTATCACGGTATGCACATATTATGTATCCTGTATTTGTGGTATCACGGTATGCACATATTGTGTATCCTGTATTTGTGGTATCACGGTATGCACACATTGTGTATCCTGTATTTGTGGTATCACGGTATGCACACATTGTGTATCCTGTATTTGTGGTATCACGGTATGCACACATTGTGTATCCTGTATTTGTGGTATCACGGTATGCACATATTGTGTATCCTGTATTTGTGGTATCACGGTATGCACACATTGTGTATCCTGTATTTGTGGTATCACGGTATGCACATATTGTGTATCCTGTATTTGTGGTATCAAGGTATGCACATATTGTGTATCCTGTATTTGTGGTATCACGGTATGCACATATTGTGTATCCTGTATTTGTGGTATCACGGTATGCACATATTATGTATCCTGTATTTGTTAGTAACTGGTATAAGATGAATGAATGACCATTTCTAGAAACAATAATGTACAACAGACTCATCAGACTAAAAATTAATGAACTGTATAACCTTCAAGGTAATGGAAACTGCATTTATGGAGACTAGGGGTGATGAATTTTAAAGATCATAAGGAAATTGTCAGCATTTTTGCATTATTTTGAAATATCCTTTTATTTATGATAAATATACATTCTTTTCAATTATTTTATTATATGTACCCAAAGTGATCAAATCTATAAAATAATTATCACATTTTAGCAGAGATGCATACTGTCTTATAGATTGGACACTACCGTGATACCATAGAACCCTTGATATCATAGGAAGCTAGTATATGTATATTAATAAATGGATTGGAACGAAAGCAAAGTGCTTATTGATGTTTGTTACACATTTTCCGTTTCAAGTAGTAAAACGACTGAAGCAAACGTCATACTCCTTTATTTATAGGCGGGGACCCAAGCACGAAAAAAACCGAAAACGTTTACCAGGAAAGATATACTCCTGATTTTTTAAATATTAATAGATTGGGGTCTTGAAACCACTATATGGACTTTTGGCATACTTTGCATTTCATAACAGCAGCGCGATTTCTACGGTAACCCAGTCGTACCAAGCCATTATATGAAAATCGCTTAATAAAACGTCAAAGGAAAATAAAGAAATAGGCACACGTCCTTTCATGCAAATCCAGTGTCGGTGTATGAAACCAATATGTGTATATGAAATATCAAACTACAGAATCAAGACCGCATTACGTTAGTGGAGTGCGTGGTCCAGTGGTAGAGCGCCGAACTCGGATCGAGAGGTCGTGGGTTCGATCCTCCGTCGCGGCTACGTTATTTATCCTTAATTAATCCACATTGCTTAGTACTGGTTCTACCCAGGAAGCCATCGAGCCTGATTAATCTAAGTTGCAAGAACTTGTTTCGCAATCGATGTAAAATAAGTATGTTTAAAACAAAACATTACGTTACACTTTACTAATTTTAACAAGAGTTTTGGACCATTTTTGTTCTGTCCTGACCCAGAGATAATGCGAATTTCGTGTGCACAATAAATAATTTTAACCTGGTGGGGGATATCTTTAATTTACACAGTCCCGTTTATTGGGATGACAATAGGGTAAGAGTGAGGTTTGTATAATGGCTTGGTACGACTGGGTTACAGTCATCAAATCTATAAAATAATTATCACATTTTAGCAGAGATGCATACTGTCTTATAGATTGGACACTACCGATTTCAAATTATTAGCCTTTAATATTGATAAATTATCACATTTTAATAACTACTTGAAACAGAAAATGCGTAAAGAACATCAATAAGCACTTTGCTTTCGTTCCAATCCATTTATTAATATACATATACTAGCTTCCTGTGATATCAAGGGTTCTATGGTATCAAGGTTGTGTCCAATATTATACAGTGTATAATGGCTTGGTACGAGTAAATTATTGTCAAATCTAATTCTGATATTTTTACTTAAAATTGATTACATTATATATGATAACAATTTAGTATAAGGGTAACAGAAAGCATCTGTAAGCATTTTACTTAAGTAAACGGTTTCCGATTCCACCAAATGTTGTATGGTTTAAAGCCTTATACATACAAGGCCTTTGGTTTAAACATATTTTATTTCTCATTATTATTACAACATGGAATCAGTACACAATAGCAGAAAAAGGATTAGAACGAAAGTAAAATACTTATGATGTTCTTCTCCTATGTATGGTATTAATTGTATACAGTTGATGGCATAATAAACAGTATATAATCGATACGTTTACAATATACAAGCTGGAAGTATGAAAAATGCAAAAGCTACGTTTACGAAGTGATACTAGAATATTTTTTTGCAAACATGATAAGATGAAGTAGCACTTAAATATAATAAAAAATGAAATAAACAGAACAAACAAAAGGAACAAAATTAATAAACGGAACTTGAGAATTCATTATTTAAATAGGCAGAATGAATGAAATATGAAAAAAAAATATTTGGAAATTATAAATCTTAAGTGAAGAATATAAATGTAAATGGGGGGTTTGGGGACGACACAAGGGAGTTGGGGATAGGGGTGTACCATTTAAAGAATTCAATAAAGGAAGGAACCGATCTACAAGTTAAAACGTTTTGAGTTTTTAATATAATTATGAACTGCGTCAAAAATACGAATGTTTGCATCGTATGCTACATTTTGATCTCCAAAGAGCAGTGTTTTCAATGTAATATTTGGTAAACGTGGTAATGAATTCATGAGAACGTTTCTTGCATCGCTATACTTATTGCAATGGAAGAAGTAGTGTTCAGCGTTTTCTACACGACCACAGGAACAAAAAGCTGAATCAACCATGTTTTTGGAAAACAGATCATTGTTAAGGGAGCTGCAGTTAGTACGTAGTCTTGTGTGCAATATCTGAAAGTTTCTTTTTCCGAACTGGTAGTGTTTTGGAATTTTATTATTTTGATTGTTCAGTGAATGTTTGAATGAGCAAACTGTTTCGGCTTGTCGTGAGTTTTCACTTAGCTCATTCCATTCACGAATGACGGAGGGGAGAAAAGAGTTATAGTAGTAATTTGTTCGAGCATTGCTAGTTTGGATATCCATGGAGTTACACAAGTTATACCTAGAAGAATTACCTACTGAAGGTGGAACAAGTTCAGAAAGGAAATTTGGAGTAAGGTGGTTTATCATTTTATAAAACATAACCAGTTTGTGCTTACGACGCCTGTCTCCGAGAGTGTCCCAACCAGTTTCTTTGTAGAGGTTTCGGATGGAAATAAGTTTCGTTGCTCCGGTTACTATACGAGCAGCCTCATTTTGTATTTTATCTAACTCATATTTTTCATATTGTGTGCAGTTATCGAACAGTACATCACCGTATTCTAAAATAGGTCTGATAAAGGAAGTATAAATAGTTTCTAATGACACTCTATCAAGCGTGTACTTTAGTTTTCTCATAATGTTAATTCTCAGCCATGCTTTTGATTGAATGTATTCAATGTGTTTGTGCCAGGATAAATCATTTGACAGGAAAATGCCGAGGTGCTTGTGGTCCTCAACTTCAGTTATCACTTTGTTATACATAAATACCGGAGAGTGGTTAATAAAATTGACTTTTCGTGAAATGCGAAGAGATTCGGTTTTGGTTGGGTTAAATTTAACAAGCCATCTATCTGCCCATGCCGAAATTTTCAATAGGTCGGAATTAAGTGTATTTGCAGCAGCAACTGGATTATCAACTACAATGAATAGACCTGTATCATCTGCAAAAAGGCGAATATTTGAATTGATGTCTATAACAATATCATTTATGTAGAGAAGGAATAAAAGAGGTCCTAGGATAGAGCCTTGTGGGACACCGGCTTTAATTTTCTTCCAGTCAGATTGAACACCTGGTAGAACAACGCGTGAAAATAATCCGAAAATAATGTGTTTGTGCTTCATGAAGATTTCGATCCATATACATTCAATACCTGGCGGTTCAAGGTCATGCCTACGTTTGTAATGTATATTATTTTTTATATAGAGTATAACGCCACCATGACTGTCACCAGTGCGATCTTTTCTCTCAGGAGCGGAGAAGGAATCAAAAGTAAGGTCATTATTTGGTGTCGATTGGCTAAGCCAAGTTTCAGAAAATGATAGTATGTCAAATTCACTTAGCTCAGTCCGTAAGATATCAAGTTTGTGAGAGATACTTTGGACATTATAGTGAACAAAAGATAAATGTTTATAGAGGTCCATTGACTCAATGATTGATGAATGGTGAGATGATGAATGACTATTGTTTGGTTCCCGGAGTGGACCGGGGTTGGGGTGTACGTCTCCAGAAATTATAAGGAGAATGACAAGCCAAGCAATTAATGTAGCTATAAAGAAAAAACAAATAACATGAAATGTAAACTCAATGTTTTGCATGTGCAGCTTACTAGCCGGGTAACATTTCGTACCATGAGACGAATGAGTTAATTTGTGTGAGATATGATTGGTCTCGTGGATACCATTTAGCATTGCAAATGCACAACAATCGTCTTTAAAGATCGGTAATAAAACTAACAAAGTCAATAGTATTGAAAATTTGTAAAAATGACGACATGTTCTCATGACAGCAACTGTCTTGCAACTAATCACGTTCATGATATTGATGATAGCAAGTACAAAAATAGGACAGTTGCCAACACTAAGACATGTCTGCGATTAGCATTAATAAGAATTCTGTTGCAAAAAGTCACCTTTTCCACAAACCCGTGTGTCGCTCCCAATAAAAAAAAAGAAGAAAGAAATCATAAGCGAATATAGATATGGTTTTCATATCTAAGACAAGAAGTATGGGGTTATCGAAACATTAGGTAGGAAAGTTACTTTGGTAATTGGGTGTCTGAGAGTTACAAGATTAACTGATGTATTTAAAAGATTTGGAAAAACAACACATTTATGATTTTCAATAATAACGGATAGTTAAGTTGGGTATGGGATTCAACATTAACACGTCCATTACGCTTAGGATCAATCGTTCGGACTTAATATAGCACCTTCTTGAATTACAAACGTCATACACATGGTAAAACAACTTACATAAACAGGCATATACACATACATGCACATGCATATTCGCTTAAACACGTTAATATATAATACACATTTACACATAATTATATAGGGTACATGATCAAATATAGTCATTCCCCTTTAGGCTTTAACACACACATAACACTTTGTAGCACAAGCATAGATGCATCTAGACAATACGTACACCGAATTGTTTATATAATGGGGCATAACATGAGAAAATATAACAACACCAGAACGATATTGGTGGAAAAATGTTTCTGTCAATGTTCTTAGTAGACGATTTAAGAATAATGCAGTAGGAACTTGTTGGACATTATATCAGTCGTTAGTAATCGCACTAGTGCGACTATATATATATATATTCTGTAATAAAGCAATACACTGGGAAGGATATGTACTGCAAAGATAAATAAGTTTTAAAATTGAATTTGGGACACGTAAAACAATTACAGCTTATTTGACTATATGTGTATATAAGTATAACAACAAATACATGCTTGAAACGTGCTTGAAACGCGCAATGGATATTCAAAACGTTATATGCTAGATTTAGGTCACACTAGGATGAATTGACAACGAATAGAAAGTCACGAATTTCCCACACAATGCGAGCAAGGCGTAAGTCAATAATAATCGTGCGAGGTACACAACTATCTATACTGCACAAAAAAGAATAAAAATACAATGCTCTGCCGCGAAGTTCAGTGTTCTATGGGCTAAACCCTGCCAAGTCATTTGTCTGCGTCACTTTATGCACGACGGACGAGTTGTCTTTGATGAGAACTGTTCCATCAGACGATACAAGGCCTTTGACAAGTTCAATACTAAGCACAACTGACAATTGCCTTAAAGAGTTATTACCCTTGATTTTTTTTTAAAAAAAAGGCACATTTTAGCTTAGGTACATAATGAATTTAATAAATGGATTCTGATCTTTACACAATTTAGTATGAGACTTTATATCAATATGGACTTTGAAAAGATGACAATGAGCAAAACTGATACATGCCTTACTGAGTTATTGCCCTTGTCAGCTTTCGTATACACAGTAAATTAAGTAAATATGTTCAATGTTCACACAGTTTGGCGTGTAAAAGTAGATATAAAAATCGAAAAGGAAAAGTAGCATTCAAGGATGACAGTCAACCACCAACACATGCACAAACAAAGAACAACTTTAAAGAAGAATAAATGGCAAAATAAGACATCTCAAACACAAAAGGGTTGACAATAGGACTACCGCCTTGGAATTGTCAGTGACAAAAAAAGCGGATTAAACCAGGTTCTAGGGTATACCAAACCTCACTCTTACCCTATTGTCATCCCAATAAACGGGACTGTGTAAATAAAGATATCCCCGCCAGGATAAAATCTCTAAAAAACAAGGCAGCGTTAATAGGCAATGTGTAACATGTGTAATATTCTAATTAAACAAAGCGGATACCGTCCTCTGACTAAGGAGCGTGATTGTTTTCACGATGATTGTATATAGGATGTGTTTGTCCATGCTTTTATAGGCTAATATTATTAAGATCTCGGTTGTGTTAGACAATGAGCACATGTGAGGAGTGGTTTACACAGTTATCGCCCTTGATTTTAGGAAATATGGAAATTACAGACTGAATATACAACAGTTTCAGTAAACGGTTTTTGATTCTCAAAACGTTTTTGGACAATTACACCATGTATACTTGTCGCGTAGTTTGCGAAGCATTTATTTTCCTATTAGATAATATTTTTCAGGTATGAAACTCGTTAGATATGACACTACCGTTTGTAAACAAAGTGTTGTTATCCCATTAAGAACGAAATGTGCACCTGTTGTCGCAGCTTTGTTTTTGTATTGTTATGAAAGCGATTTCCTATATAGTATTTTACTAGATACTTAAGCAGATGTAATCGAAGCCTTTTATTATATTTCTGTGTACCTGGATGGTATATTGAACAATTATAACTCTTACCTTTCTACAATGGATAAGACATGTACTATCTTTTCTAAAGAACTGCAATCAACAGAGCCAAATATTTTTGATACTGTGTTTATTGTTCTTAGTTTACATCTCTCGATTGAAACTGAGAAATAATATGCAAACTCTATGACAAGAGAGATGATTGCAATTTTGACATTGTTAATTATCCCCACTTAGACAAGGCTGTTTTCCGATCAATTTCCTATGACGTCCATTCTTCTCAACTTTTTCGTATTTCTAGAGCTTGTAGTCGAGATGAGGACTTCAATATTCGTAACCGTTGTATAACTAAAAACATCAAGGAAACGTTACCTAAGTAAGTAGGTGTAAAAGTCGGACAGGGAATGTAACTTTCACAGAACACAGACAACCAAAAGCACGCATATAATGTAAATAACAATTACAAGGGAAAATAGAATCAAAGTGTGCGGACACTCTTACCCTAATGTCATTCCAATATTTCAAACGAGACAGGTTGAATCAAGAAATGCCTGTCAGGAAGTATCGATTAGGAAGTATTAATATCCAATATAATTATAATACAATGTTAATCAAGTATGTAGGAAAACAAACGTCTGGAAAGCCACAAAGCAAGTACTCAATGACTTTGCGGAGCCAGAGTAGCAAAGGAATAAACCATTAAGGGCACGACAAAATACTATTGAAACATTTTCTGTGGTGTCCATTTTGAATTTTTTAACGGCGGAGTGATATTCCAATGTATTCATTTTATGAAAAATGCTTGTTAATAAATGTAGACAATTCTCAAGTTTTTGCGTCTGTGTGATCAATATCGATTCAGGACGTTTCGGCACCAAACCATTGAATCGGCACCTAGACGTTTCGGCATCAAACCATTTCGGCATCTATTTTAGTTTTTACCCTAGAAACGGCCATTTATATTTGAGTATTATAATGAAGTAAATAAGTAAAGAAATTAAATATTTTCTATAAGATCACTTGTAATTTATTTAAAATCCAAAGTTGATTGCCTTAACGGCAACTCCGAAGCGGCTTTGAGCCTGAATACAACTAAAAAATGAAAAAAAATAGGGCCCATATGATAATCACTTATAAAATTTAAGTAAATATGACTTTTATATTAGATTGTAGCATGGTCGCTGAAATTCCCTTTGTAATAGCTCAGGTGTAAATCGTTTAATTGAAAATACTTGAAGATGTTCCCTTTAACATGTATAATAACCTAAGACCAAATAAAAACGTATCTGTATTCATACAATATCTTTTAATTCTTCACTTTACCTTCCTGTCATCTCCATATCGACGACTACAGGTTTGTGACTTGAACAAAGCCTCAACAAACTAACCCATTATTAAAAATCTTCTACATATAACGCATGCGTTATACTTTTCTTGTTCTTCTTATAACTACTATATGATATCGTTGTCCCCTTATTTCCATGAAAAGCGTCTCTAAAAAAGTTGATAATTTATTTCAAATTGAATTTCATTATTTGGGACACTGTATTAGTTATCATTGTCATAAGCAAGCACAGAATATTGTTTTGTTTTTATTTCCTCATTTTTTCAATTATCATAATCAATATCAGTAAGTAATGAGTTATTAAATTTCTAAAGCCCTTATCCATGTTGTATAGAGTTGAGGTTAAGACTAAGAGCTTGTAGAGCTTGCTGCAAGTGTTTTGTATATCCCCATGTAAACCACTTTGTCTGTGTATTTTTTCTCGATATGGGCTATACAGCTGTTTTTATTTATAATTTGTAAAATAATATCTCTAACCTTTTTAGTATTGATTGTTTTGTAGTTGTGATATCCTAACCGGGGATTTTTCACAAAGTTAAAGTCTCCACGTCATAAAAGTATCGTTCCCTGAATGTTCGACTATTTTTAAAATATTTTCATAAAATACAGGTTGGTCTGTATTTGGTCCATGTAATGTAACAAGTGTGAAACTTTTTGACTCAAGTGTTAAATTGCTAAAAATTACCATTTTTATCTTTCAATTTATTATTTTCTTACTTTATATTCTACAGCTTCACTAAATAAAATATCTACTCCTCTAGAATTTGATTTTGCAAAAACTAAAATAACAGTTGCTATTATTCCATTGTGAATATAAACTTCTGTTGATCTTCTGTAAAATGAGTATTTTTAAACACTTAAAACCATCAACTCGTTTTTGATTACCGTTTTAATGCGTTTAATTCCAACATAAATGTTGTAGCAACTTTACCGTGTCTCTTTGTAAAGAAAGGAAAGTTTTACATGATTTACTTTGGAAAGAAACAAAGTTGTATGATCACAATGGAAATGTTGTAAAACATATACACAATGATAAAAACAGAAATCCCCCTTCCTTGCCCCTATCCCGCCTCGGAAAAAGAAAATGGTTGGTAGCTTATTTATATCATATTATATTTTACGAGGCGAGTTAGTACAGTCATATACAATACTGTAGACGACAATAACATGTCAAACATGCATTTTTGATACATTTGAATTTGAAGTTTCATTTTATGGCGGACTGTCACTGAGTTACCGAGGCAATATAATTATCAGGAGATTTTAAGACATGTTTTATTCGACATTTGGACAGGTACCGCTAACACTGGCGCTCCTACAACAACAACAACAACCGTCGGTCCACCATTGGCTGCGGAGGTGAACCTTGTCAATGAAGTGCTGGAGGGTTACGTAGCGGCCAATATGCCAAGACGGGATTTGAGCAGCGCCATATCCTCTACCGTCGACATGTTTCTTGTTGGAATCAACGACTTAGATGAGGTTTATGTTTCTGATGCTTAAACTGTTTGTGTGGGTTGATAGTGACACACACGTTTTTAAATGCATTGGACAGTTTTAACCACATTTTAAAATACGTTGAATCCCATAATGTTTTTCAGTTTAGTCATTCAAATTACCCTCGTGTAATAGAAACAACTTACTGCCATTTTATCACGTATATGTATACCTACAACTTATAATAATTCAGTACTACAAGAAGTGTTCAACTTATAACGTAACTGCCATTTCAAATATCTTGACATTATCCCAGAATATGTTGAGTTTAATGGCAAGTCTAATGATTCCTTCGATATATAGAGGATCTTTCGTGAGTACTCATTCTTTATTGAATTTATTAAACGAGTTGGTAAATGATATAATGCGAGGCTCTTGCCGAGGATTATATCATTTTTGCTAACGAGTTTAATAAGTTCAATAATGAATGAGAACGAATGTTAGATTCTATTTATCACATAACTCACATATCGACTTGTATTGCCTGTCGCTTTAATGCGCGAAACCGACATAAACCGTGGGAATTGGATCATAGTCATAATCGATTTTATTTGACAGCGCATACTAGGCTTGTTTGCATACTTATATAACTAGAGGTATATCGATATTAGAATGGTGTTATTCCACTCCCACACCGTAAGTTATGTGATAAAAAACATTATGCCATGAACTATTATAAAGTATGCTTCTTAACTTTGCTGCACTCGTATTTTTGAGGAGAAAAAAGGGTAGAGAATGCGATTTGAAGCGAATATTTTCAATTATAAACATAACTGCAATATAAATTAAGAAAAAACAAACTGCTTATAAATCGTCTTTTAAGGTTATAGTAGTGTGATATGTACATGTCATGTGTGAACGTAAAAAAGTGAAATGTGCATTTTTGTGTGCTATTTGTCGGTTTTAACGATTTGCAATTCAATACTTTGAAAATGATTTAAATATATGAAAACATCTAGTTCAAAACATCAGGTGCAGGCATTATTATTATATTCCTCCTCTATAAAAAATAAGTATCAATACTTTCTTATAAGAAAAAAAGAAGAAAACATATATAACTTAAGATTTGGGCCAAACACACACATTTACAGCAACAATAACTATTCATATTTTTGTCTTACAAAATATATGTAAAATGCTTATTTTGGTTAATAAAATGAATATAGGTTTAAAATTGGGAAATAGCATGCAACTAATTCAAACTGTAACTTAAATCAAACCGCGTCATTTAGTTAACCGTAGTTTTAAAGACCCAATGTCGGGCCTCTGATAATGCAAATATATAACTTGCACTTTTATCCAATCAGAAGCGACCTAGTATTTTCTTCTTCTCGAGACAACGCCTAGTTCACCATTGTTGTCTAAAAGCGGATTCCTAACCTCCATCCGCCCCACCACCTCCAACTGCGCATATTCCGGGCGAGATATGTGTTGTTTAATTGTTGTGCGTTATATTTTTGTGGCCGCTAGGCCCACGATGCACGACATTGCGTTCATAAATTGAAAAATATTTTTAAATGTATACGTTCTAAATAAAAGTTTCGCATAATTAAGTCACACATTTATTATTATTGTCACTTCCGCTGAAAAATAAAATCTTAAACAAAAGTGTTACGTTATAAGTTGAACACCTCTTGTATAGACATACTGTTTGCTGCAGATAGAACCCTTCCACTACCACACCCGTACCGTGTCTTCGCTGCAAATAGAACCCGTCCACTGCCACACCCGTACGGCAGGTGGTTCCTATAATTTCCTGAGCGTTCATAATATTTACATTATGTATCCTTTAAAGCAATGAATATATTACCGAGATGATCGATGTTACCACCACGTCACAAATACAGATATAAAGAGCTAAACTTATACTGGTAGCACATACTTCGATCCTAGACCCGTTTTAATATCCAATATTTTTAAAGTGTTCTATCCATAAGAATACATAGGCAAGAACAAATGTGTCAAATGTTCTTTGGAATATGCATTACGTTCAGTGTACCCGTGTATTTCTAAAACCGCAGTACTTCTGATGAAACATAGGAATGCTTATAGCCTAGAGGCCACACGACCATTTTGAGTCGAGTTCAACATTTTGCGAGGAGCATAGTGATAGGAAGAGTATTATCTTACCTTTGTCGTGGTACCCGTGTTCAGCCCTGATTGTATATGTGACAGGGATAAATTGATGACATTTGTCATGACCCTTTTTCAGAACATTTTATTGAAAAATTGAATGTACTTTTTGAAAGCCATTATTATTTTGTTATAGCATATTTCGGTCATAAGATAACATAAGTAAAATGCTTAGAGGTGAGCTGATATGCGGTGATAAGTCTTCGTCCGTCGTCCGTCCGCCCATCCGCCTTCCATCCGCCCATCCACCGTCTGTTCGGAAGAACGTCTAGTAGCCACTCAAGGAATTGTGAGTCGAGTTCAACATTGTGCGAGGAGCATAGAGACAGATATCATTCGAAAGAGTAATATCTTACCTTTGTCTTGGTACTAGCGTTCTGCCCTGATTTTGTACCGTTTTTCAGAATATTTAATTGAAAAATTGAATGTACACTTTTGAAAGCCATTATTATTTTGTTGACGCACGAAGCATATTTCGGTCATCAGCTAACATAAGTAAAGGGCTCACAGATGAGCTGATATATGGTGGTAAGTCTTCGTCCGTTGTCCGTCTGTCCGTCCGCCCGACCATCCGCCGTCTATCCGCCCATCCGCCGTCTGTTCGGGAGAACGTCTAGTAGCCACTCGATGAATTATGAGGCGAGTTCAACATTTTGCGAGGAGCAAGAGACAGGTATCAATCGAAAGGTTAATATCTTACCTTTGTCGTGGTACCCGTGTTCTGCCCTGCTTTTGTATGTGACAGGGGTAAATTGCGGTCAAAGGTCATGACCCTTCTTCAGAATATTTAATTGAAAAATTGAATGTACACTTTTGAAAGCCATATTATTTTGTTTATGCAGAAGCATATTTTGGTCATAAGCTAACATAAGTAAAAGGCTCAGAGGTGAGCTGATATACGGTGATACCGTCCGTCCGCCCATCCGCCGTCTGTCAGGAAGAACGTCTTGTAGCCACACAATGAATTGTGAGTCGAGTTCAACATTTTGCGTGGAGCAAAGAGACAAGTATTACTCAAAAATGTAATATATTACCTTTGTCGTTGTACCCGTGTTCTACCCTGATTGTGTATGTGACAGGGGCAAAGTGAAAACAAAGGTCATGACCCTTTTCCAGAATATTTAATGGAAAAATTCAATGTACATCTTTGAAAATCATTATTATTTTGTTTATGCATGAAGCATCTTTAGGTCATAAGTTAACATTAGTAAAAGGATCAGGTAAGCTATTGTACGGTGATAATAATTCTTCGTTCGTCGTCCGTCCGTCCGTCCGCCAATCCGCCGTCCGTCCGCCCATTTGCTGTGTGTCCGGACTAAGGTCTAATAGCCACACCATGAATTGCGATTCGAGTTCAAAATACTGAGAGCAGCAAAGAGATAGTTATCACTCGAAAAGGTATTCTCCCACCTTTGTTGTGGTACCCGTGTTTATCCCTAATTTTGGTTGTAATCGGGGTAAATAGAGGTCAAAGGTCATGACCCGTTTGTGTTTGCGTATGAAACTGCTTTCGGTAATAAGCTAACATCAGCCAAAGGTTCATAGGTGAGGTAATAAATAATGATAACTTCTTCCTCGTCCGTCCGTCCATCCGCCGTCTCGTCCGTCAATTCGCCGTCTGCCCATACGGTATATGTCGACCACTCGACGAATTTTGAGTCGAGTTCAACATTTTGAAAGTATCATAGAGACAGGCATCGATCGAAAGGCTATTTAATTGCCTTTATCGTGGTACCCATGTTCAGTTCTGATTTTGGATGTGACAGGAGTAAATTCGGGTCAACGGTTTCCCTGTTTCACAAGAATTAAATTAAAACAAATAAATGTGACATTTAAAAAAGTGTATATCTTGTTTATTTATAAATCACCTTTCGCGTATTATCACACATGAGACAAATGCTTAGAGAAAGGCTCAGAGATAAACTTCATTCATTCATTCATTCATTCATTCACTCATTCACTCATTCACTCATTCACTCACTCACTCACTCACTCACTCACTCACTCACTCACTCACTCACTCACTCACTCACTCACTCACTCACTCACTCATTCACTCACTCACTCACTCACTCACTCACTCACTCACTCACTCACTCACTCACTCACTCACTCACTCACTCACTCACTCACTCACTCACTCACTCACTCACTCACTCACTCATTCATTCATTCATTCATTCATTCATTCATTCTTTATTTATTTATTTATTCTTCATTCATTCATGCATATCTTTAAATAATTCATATATTTATTCTATCAAAACTTATTTTGCTAATGTCCTTGTCTTTTACACACATATACTGAACCATAAGGTCACTTACAGCAAATGTTTCCTTAATATTCATTACTAAATTCTTATATTTTAAAGAATACATGGTTTACGTTTAATATAACAGAACATGAGAACATTGTTTCATATTGCCAACTTTTAAGTTCTAGCGACATAAGTTTTCATTTTTTAAGTTATCCTAACTCGTTCGGCATAGGTTGGATACTTTGTTAAAAAGTTACACTTTTCTATTTTACCCAACGACCCACATTTCTTATATGTCATACTTGAAACTTAAAGCATTGAGAT
This sequence comes from Cyrtodaria siliqua, assembly GCA_037043455.1. Lineage (NCBI taxonomy): Eukaryota > Metazoa > Mollusca > Bivalvia > Adapedonta > Hiatellidae > Cyrtodaria > Cyrtodaria siliqua. The sequence goes on along the minus strand of JAWPHD010002094.1, from coordinate 232,079 downwards.
ATGTGGATTAAACACCAAAACGTTGAAAAGAAGGACATGTTTGGTAGGGAGGGAATTGCATTTAAACACATAAAGTTTTGTTGATTTAGCGATAATGTAACCTCGGTCAATGATAAGTTCTAGTCAAAGATTTTCCAAGGTGGTAGTATTCGCGGCAGAAGAATACATAGAGAATAATAAATGGGTATTTTCATATCACACCCTATATCAGGCCTGAGACGCCATATCAGCCCGAGAGCCATTAACCTCGGTCAATGATAAGTTCTAGTCAAAGATTTTCCAAGGTGGTGGTATTCACGGCAGAAGAATACATAGAGAATAATAAATGGGTATTTTCATATCACCCTATATCAGCCCTGAGACGCCATATCAGCCCGATGATAAAATGCGATGGTAAGATGGCCCTAACAGGACACCGTAGTTTTTCATAGATACCAGTAGTTTTTATTAAACTTTCGACAAAAGGTAAATATACCATGAAATATAAAATCAAAATAACAAATAAAAAGAAGCGTTGAAATTGCACGTATACCAGGTTTTCCATTTGAAATACTATTACAGTACCGGTAAGATGAACATGAAGTAAAACAAAACATCTACAAAAAAACAACAGCAAATTATATAAATAAAGTTGTTGAAGTTCTAGTATTAAAGTGATTTAAACAGTGTACAATAATATGGAATAAATAGAATAACGTGAATCACAAATATAAATGCCTTGCATTCGGGAGGTCGTGGGTTCGAGTCCTCTGACCGCGTCATACCAAAGACTTTAAAAATGGAGTAGTCACTTGTAACCCTTGCCTGACGAGCAAATAATGGGTAGTGCTGCGACTGATTGACCAGTGTCAGAATAATGTGACGGGCGGGTGGGGGTATCATGTCTACTACGGCGTGGTATTCCAGTGTGGCAGCACTATAAAGAAACAATTGAGTTTGCTGCTTCAAGTAGACATATCATCACATCACACAACAACACACAGATAAAAGTCCAGACATTGTGCCTATAATCGTCAGGTAGGACGCCTGTCGTAGGTGGAGGGACTATAATCCTTAGAAATACACACACACACACACACAAATATAAATGCATACACAGTAAATAAGGACTGTAAAGAAAGAACAAGTTCCATTGCAGTATCTCATTCCTAACTTAAGTAATTGAGAGGAAATCGTTTTTTTCCTAGACGAAAACTATTGTGTATATAGTAAAAGCAGGGTCCCAATGATCAGTACATGAACAATGCTTATTAATAAATGCAGACAATTCTCAAGTTGTTGCGTCGATTCAGGACGTTTCTGCACCAAACCATGTCGACACCTAGACGAATCGGCACTAGACGTTTCGGCATCAAACCATTTTGGCATCTATTTTAGTTTTTACCCTAGACGTTTCGGCACCCATTTATATTTGAGTATTGTAATGAAGTAAAGAAGTAAAGAAGTAAAGAAATTAAATATTTTCTATAAGATCACTTGTAATTCATTTAAAATGCAAAGTTGATTGCCTTAACGGCAACTCCGAAGCGGTTTTGAGCCTGAATACAACTAAAACATGAACACAAATAACGCCCATATGGTAATCACTTGTAAAATGTAAGTAAATATGACTTTTATATTATATTGTAGCATGGTCACTGAAATTTCCTTTGTAATAGCTCAGGTATAAATCGTTTAATTGAAAAATACTTGAATATGTTCCCTTTAACATGTATACTAATGTATACCTAAGACCAAATAAAAACTTATCTATATTCATACAGTTTCTTTTATTTCTTCACTTTACCTTCCTGTCATCTCCATATCGACGACTACAGGTATGTGACTTGAACAAAGCCTCCACAAACTAACCCATTATTAAAAATCGTCTACATATAACGCATGCGTTATACTTTTCTTGTTTCTATTTGTAGTAACAGTGAATTTGACCTGGACACCAAATTCAATTTCAAGCTTCCTTTCCATATAAGGTATCTACACAGCAAGTTTCGTTCCAATATATCATTCTCAAAAATGTATTGAGCTGAAACTGTTTTCTATTTTTAGTAACAATGACCTTGACCTTGACCCCAGTGACCCCAAATACAAACCCAAACTTCCTTTTGATATAAGCTACCTGCACAGCAAGTTTCATTTTAATATCTCATTCCTTAAGTTATGGAGCGGAAACCGTTTTTCTATTTTTAGGTAACAGTGACCTCGACCCCAGTGATCCCAAATGTAATCTCAAGCTTCCTTGCCATGTAAGCTATCTACTCTGCAAGTTACATCGCAATACCTCATTCCTACCAAAAGTTACTGAGCGGAAACTAAGAGTTTGAGCCGCACGACCGCACGCACGCCCGCACACCCGCTCGCACGCCCAACCCGCCCGCACGCTCGCCAAACGACGTACCCCTAATCTAATAAACATTTCAGTTTTTAACGAGGTTTTCCAAAACCAAGGAAAACCTCGTTAAAAACTGAAAATCATTACTGCGATTCTAATTATATTGTTATGTACGTATATCACGCGTTTCGCCTCGGCTCGTCCACGCAGTACCGGTTAGTTAGTGCCGCTCCAGAGACAGGGTTATAATATATAGGCATCCGGGAATTCTTACTAATGGATAGTAACATTATTATCGTTCTTTAACGTGTTCAAGAGGGATATACTCCAGTAAACGGAAAATCCGGTTTACGTCCCCATCTGACGAACGAATCTGGGTTGCTTAAGCACATTCCAATGAAGCATGTGAAGCTTGAACCAGGGACGGCCAAACTGGCACCCATTTAACATATCAGATATTTATTGAAGGTATCAACAATTGATTTTCCTTATCATTTAGCATTCCTTATCAATTGGCATTCCTTATCAATTGACTCTATAAAATACCATGTTCACAATTTTGAATTTTCATTTAACAAAATCGTAAATTAGTAGCCTTCAGCTTTGGCATCAGGATGTCTCGAAACTTTCAAAATCAGGACTGTAGACGGGTTCTGTTATAATATCGAACGTTTATTTATTCCAACTACATGCATTAAACACATGTTTTAACAGTATTTTGGTCGACATGAAAACTACCAGGAAAATAAAAAAAGTATTATTCAAACTTTAAAAAAGTGACTTTAGAACCACGGTGTTAACGTTAAAGTTATCTGCAGTATTTACAATAGTTAGCAATCCAAAATGGCATTATTATTCATATATTAAATTAATGTTTAAGGTATCATACACCACTGTATAAATTGTGTTATCTTATATGAATTGAAAACTTACAAAGCAATCATGGTACATTTTCATTTTCACCTAACAAAAAAACGTGAAAAAGGGTCATGACACTTAACCTCGATTTTCTCTCGACACGTGCTGAACACGGATACCATGAAATAGGCCAGGGTCCAGCCTTTCCAATGATACCAACCACTCGAGCCTTAACCACTCGAGCCTTAACTACTCGAGCCTCGAGCCTTAACTACTCGAGCCTTAACTAGATCAGATAGGCTAAAGCGGCCTCTAGACTGTTACACTATATATTCCTATCAATTTAATTTTTATTCTGATTTATTTGCTAAATAAAGAGACATGTTAGGCAAATGCAAATTAAGAAATAATATAACTTCAAAAGAAATACACGTACCGTAAATCATTCAAGTCTGTATTGTTAATCCAAGTAGCGTAAATCATTCAAGTCTGTTTCGGTAATCCAAGTAGCGTAAATCATTCAAGTCTGTTTCGGTAATCCAAGTAGCGTAAATCATTCAAGTCCGTATTGGTAATCCAAGTAGCGTAAATCATTCAAGTCTGTTTCGGTAATCCAAGTAGCGTACATCATTCAAGTCTGTTTCGGTAATCCAAGTAGCGTAAATCATTCAAGTCTGTATCGGTAATCCAAGTAGCGTAAATCATTCAAGTCTGTTTCGGTAATCCAAGTAGCGTACATCATTCAAGTCTGTTTCTGTAATCCAAGTAGCGTAAATCATTCAAGTCTGTTTCGGTAATCCAAGTAGCGTAAATCATTCAATTCTGTATTGGTAATACAAGTAGCGTAAATCATTCAAGTCTGTTTCGGTAATCCAAGTAGCGTAAATCATTCAAGTCTGTTTCGGTAATCCAAGTAGCGTACATCATTCAAGTCTGTTTCGGTAATCCAAGTAGCGTACATCATTCAAGTCTGTTTCTGTAATCCAAGTAGCGTAAATCATTCAAGTCTGTTTCGGTAATCCAAGTAGCGTAAATCATTCAATTCTGTATTGGTAATCCAAGTAGCGTAAATCATTCAAGTCGGTTTCGGTAATCCAAGTAGCGTAAATCATTCAAGTCTGTTTCGGTAATCCAAGTAGCGTACATCATTCAAGTCTGTTTCGGTAATCCAAGTAGCGTACATAATTCAAGTCTGTTTCGGTAATCCAAGTAGCGTACATCATTCAAGTCTGTTTCGGTAATCCAAGTACCGTAAATCATTCAATTCTGTAACGGTAATCCAAGTAGCGTAACTCATTCAATTCTGTATTGGTAATCCAAGTAGCGTAAATCATTCAATTCTGTTTCGGTAATCCAAGTAGCGTAAATCATTCAAGTCTGTTTCGGTAATCCAAGTAGCGTACATCATTCAAGTCTGTTTCGGTAATCCAAGTAGCGTACATCATTCAAGTCTGTTTCGGTAATCCAAGTAGCGTAAATCATTCAAGTCTGTATCGGTAATCCAAGTAGCGTAAATCATTCAATTCTGTAACGGTAATCCAAGTAGCGTAACTCATTCAATTCTGTTTCGGTAATCCAAGTAGCGTAACTCATTCAATTCTGTTTCGGTAATCCAAGTAGCGTAACTCATTCAAGTCTGTTTCGGTAATCCAAGTAGCGTAACTCATTCAAGTCTGTTTCGGTAATCCAAGTAGCGTAACTCATTCAATTCTGTTTCGGTAATCCAAGTAGCGTAAATCATTCAAGTCTGTTTCTGTAATCCAATTACCGTAAATCATTCAAGTCTGTTTCGGTAATCCAAGTAGCGTAAATCATTCAAGTCTGTTTCGGTAATCCAAGTAGCGTAACTCATTCAAGTCTGTTTCGGTAATCCAAGTAGCGTAACTCATTCAAGTCTGTTTCGGTAATCCAAGTAGCGTAACTCATTCAATTCTGTTTCGGTAATCCAAGTAGCGTAAATCATTCAAGTCTGTTTCTGTAATCCAAGTAGCGTAAATCATTCAAGTCTGTTTCGGTAATCCAAGTAGCGTAAATCATTCAATTTTGTAACGGTAATCCAAGTAGCGTAAATCATTCAAGTCTGTTTCGGAAATCCAAGTAGCGTAAATCATTCAAGTCTGTTTCGGTAATCCAAGTAGCGTAAAGCATTAAATTCTGTTTCGGTAATCCAAGTAGCGTAACTCATTCAATTCTGTTTCGGTAATCCAAGTAGCGTAAATCATTCAATTCTGCAGGTAACGGTAATCCAAGTAACGTAAATCATTCAATTCTGTTTCGGTAATCCAAGTAGCGTAAATCATTCAAGACTGTATTGGTAATCCAAGTACCGTAAATCATTCAATTCTGTTTCGGTAATCCAAGTAGCGTAAATCATTCAAGTCTGTTTCGGTAATCCAAGTAGCGTAAATCATTCAATTCTGTTTCGGTAATCCAAGTAGCGTAAATCATTCAATTCTGTTTCGGTAATCCAAGTAGCGTAAATCATTCAAGTCAGTATTGGTAATCCAAGTAGCGTAAATCATTCATACTTGTATTATTTTGGTTACAAATTCGTCCTGTTTGACAGCTTTAGTAATTTAAATGCTAAGCTCAATAATATATTTATAACTATAATTTACGATATGTAGTTTTTGACATTGCTCTTCGAGAGAAATAGGCCAGTTATCCTGTGTCATATATGTGTTTAACGCTAATATTAGTTATTGCATTCTTTTATAATGAAATTTAGCTACATAAAAAAAGATTATTTTGAAGGACCAGCTTCTAAAAAAAAACACTAAAAAAACTGAGCTTGGCTTAATCAATATTTTGTGCTCTAAAAGTTATTTTGTACGTGTCATATTTAAAAAAGAAAGAAAAGAACATATATCGAAAATAATTAAAATGAATTTTGAGAATAAAGCTAGACTAATTGATTTTATATTACCCCACCCTTCCCCCTTTCTATATAAATGGTTGATTTTATATCACCCCACCCCTCCCCCTTTCTATACTAATTGATTTTATATTACCCCACCCTCCCCCTTTCTATACTAATTGATTTTATATTACCCCACCCCTCCCCCTTTCTATATAAACTGCACTGAATACTTTATGATATGAAAGAGTAAGACATATACACAGTTACACTGAAGAACTAGTACTATTAGAGTAATTATGACATAAACACCATATAATGACATTTTGTATATACACTCAGATAGGAATCTTGCAATATGTAAATACATACGTACGTCTAGGTTCATATAATTATTATTAATATTTGCGGATTATTCTAAGATCATTTTCCGTGTTCAGTTTTACCATATTAGTATTTAGTTACGAATTATCATGCTTTGACAAAGTGTTACTTAATGTTATATTAGAAATAAACAAGTATTGAATCGAATCCGTACCCAGTCTTAACGAAAAAAACAACAGAATAATAAGTACTGGTTCGGGGCCAGTTTCCGTCCAAGCCCAGTTTCCGTTAACTCATTTAAAAACTGTTTTTACACTGGAAATTACTTACGCAATGTTACTGGAAATTACTTAAGCAATGTTACTTATTGACAGACATTAAGCACTGAAGATTGGAAGCAGAAGAAGCAATCAAAAAGTAAATAAGCATTACAAAAACGAAAGGGATTTTCCCGAAAATTGTGTTTACTTCCTTATATTGCGTTGGGGATGCGCGCGCATAATGCCGCATAATAAATTATAAAAAAATAACACTTTGACGTCATATTTTTTACACCCTTCAGCCGACGCCGTTAAAATATATCTTAACCAAAGAGAGGCAACTCGTACAACCTGTATCTGTTTGATTTACGCAGAGTTACTCATTGCTATTATAGTATAAATTGACGTCATGGAAAATATGTTATTGAAATTACCAGGCGCATTGTTATAGCGATCGAGTTGACTGATGGAACAATGCAAACATACAATGTTTACAATGAAATTGTTGAATAGACTTGAAAACATGTTTTTGATTCATAAAATTTACTGTATGATGACCTAGTTGAAGCTATCACTCGATAAAAAAACATGTATGAATCTGGGCTTATAAACAAAATGATTTCTCAGTTTTAGTCTATTTATAAAAAATTATTCATATCTGTATAGTCTTTCAAAAGGGAAGTTAATTCAATATTAAATAAATATTAACTCTTCTTCAAATTTTCGAACACTTTTTCTTTCTTTTTCAAGAAAAAGCACAGAAATACAACTTTTAAGTAAAATCCATCTTGTTGTTTAAATGGCTGACGTTAATAAAAAGAACAAGTGTCCGAAAATTTGAAGAAGAGTTACTATTTATTTAATATAAAAAATTATATTATAGCGAGTCTACTAATTATAGAGACCGTATGTTCGACATTCTCTATAACGTTTTCTTTTTCATTTGTCTATCATTTCAAACGACAGCCAATGCCAAAGTCTGTGTTCATGTAATTATATGGCTGCTTCCTGCTATACTTCGTTTTGATTCGTTTATATTTAACCATAACTTCCATCCGAATCACGTTTCACACGATCTAACTCTTTTTCACATTTTATGAATTTAACTTTGTTTTTCTCCCTCCGAGCCATAAACTTTTTTATTTTGATGTCCAGTTTGACCATGCAGTATCTTATTGTACAGCATTCAGTATGCCTAATTAGTAATTAGCATTATTTGTATATTTTCTCATATACTACTTAAAAGGTCGCTCAGAAGCTAACAACGACTATACTGTTTGAGATCACATGGAAAGACGATTTCATGGGTTGGCCATCAACAAAGAAACTTGGAATATCTCAACTTCTTATTCCACAGGTAATGCTTATATGAAAGATATTGAATGAAATATTACGCATCTTGAAATCTGGTTAAAACAAATTTGACAGTGGTACGCATAGGAACTTTTTTCACGTGCTTTCGTTTATACATGTCTCCTTTTGATATTTTTATACCGTCTATTCAGTGTCCCATAGTTTAAGAAAACAACCAGTAATCTAAAAAACCAACGTAAAGAGGTTTTTAAAGTTCTCCGGCCATGTTTTGTTTCATGAACATGTTTATGTTTATTTAAATCGAAATCAATACACAACAATAGATATTTACAATTCACACATTGCAATATCTGTGAAAAACGAGAATAAGATTTTATTTGATGACGTAGAAAACTTTGAACAGGTAAATTAATCCACAGGTAAATGTATTTATCAATTATCTGGCAATAGTTGTGCAGCTTTACCTCATTTCCCCGTGCAGTCTCGCAGTGGTAAAGTTACCTAGTATCTACGTCATGCAAATAATACTTGCTTTTACATACAACTTAGTAGCGGTTTTAAATATATGTTTCTCACCCGGACTATTAAGAAATGTTCATACGATGTTTAATAGTTAAATTTGTGAATTTATAATACTACATAAAGGGTGGCCATTCATTAACGCGGTCACGCACGTTTTGAAAAACGCGACATTTCTTTTAAATAGTTTTAATTCAAACATGCTTAATATATTTTATCATTGTTTTTGTTACAGAATGATCTATGGAAACCAGATTTTGCCTTAATCAATGGGTTTAGCAAAATCACAGCAATGGGTGCGGATTTTATGTTTGTTGTGGTGTCAAATACAGGCGATTGTGCGTGGAAACCTTATCAAATTATGGATTCTGTGTGCCAGGTCGATATGAGTAACTATCCCTACGACACACAAAGCTGTGAGCTTAAGGTAATTGTGATATTTTTGCTTGTATAATGTTTCTGCACAATAGTTGTTCGTCCCGTCGTCTAATGTCAAATTGTTGAATATGTGTTTAAAGCATCATTACATCAACCAACTGATAAGTATGTTGTATGACTTGGAGGATGAGTATCGTCATCATTGCGTTATAGTGTAGTGTGTTCCTATACATACGTTATAGTGTAATGTGCTCCTATACATTCGTTATAGTGTAGTGTGCTCCTATACATTCGTTATAGTGTAGTGTGTTCCTATACATTCATTATTCGTTATATTGTAGTGTGTTCCTATACATTCATTATTCGTGTTTCTATACATTCATTATTCGTTATAGTGTAGTGTGTTCCTATACATTCGTTATAGTGTAGTGTGTTCCTATACATTCATTATTCGTTATAGTGTAGTGTGTTCCTATTCATTCGTTATAGTGTAGTGTGTTCCTATACATTCATTATTCGTTATAGTGTAGTGTGTTCCTATACATTCATTATTCGTTATAGTGTAGTGTGTATTCATTATTCGTTATAGTGTAGTGTGTTCCTATGCATTCATTATTCGTTATAGTGTAGTGTGTTCCTATACATTCGTTATAGTGTAGTGTGTTCCTATACATTCATTATTCGTTATAGTGTAGTGTGTTTCTATACATTCATTATTCGTTATAGTGTAGTGTGTTCCTATACATTCGTTATAGTGTAGTGTGTATACATTCATTATTCGTTATAGTGTAGTGTGTTTCTATACATTTATTATTCGTTATAGTGTAGTGTGTTCCTTTACATTCATTATTCGTTATAGTGTAGTGTGTTCCTATACATTCATTATTCGTTATGGTGTAGTGTGTTACTTTACATTCATTATTCGTTATAGTGTAATGTGTTCCTATACATTCATTATTCGTTATAGTGTAGTGTGTTACTTTACATTCATTATTCGTTATAGTGTAGTGTGTTCCTTTACATTCATTATTCGTTATAGTGTAGTGTGTTCCTATATATTTATTATTCGTGTTTCTATACATTCATTATTCGTTATAGTGTAGTGTGTTCCTACACATTCGTTATAGTGTAGTGTGTTCCTATACATTCATTATATAGTGTAGTGTGTTCCTGTACATTCATTATTCGTTATAGTGTAGTGTGTTCCTATACATTCATTTGTTTACTGGTTGAAGTCTTCCTCCTGCTTTTCAGAATTCTGAATTTAACTTTTGTGCTTCAATATCAAGTAGTCGAATTCAACAAAGTAGACGCTTTTACATAGCTACTTTTGCACTTTGAGAACTGAATTGGTTGTATAAAATTGACAACCCCCGGCAAAAGAAGGGTAACAAAATCCATAAGTAGCCAGATTATTATAACATGTTTCTAAGAAAACACAACAACTTGAAAGCTTTATCATTTAAAATGCGATCAGAGCAGACAAATTAGAAAATTCAACCGTATCTGCAATTAAACGTGATTAAAGTGACAAAACAATGATAATTTTATTGCCATATTCGAAGGAGGGTACTTAGGAACTTTGACTAGTATATGTCTATACTGTTTCTAGCTTACATACATTCTGTATAGAACATGCTGTGACATACATTCTGTATAGAACATGCTGTGACATACATTCTGTATAGCACATGCTGTGACATACATTCTGTATAGAACATGCTGTGCCATACATTCTGTATAGAACATGCTGTGACATACATTCTGTATAGAACATGCTGTGACATACATTCTGTATAGCACATGCTGTGACATACATTCTGTATAGAACATGCTGTGACATACATTCTGTATAGAACATGCTGTGACATACATTCTGTATAGCACATGCTGTGCCATACATTCTGTATAGAACATGCTTTGCTCGCATTATCTAGTCGACAAGTCAACAATCTTTAAAATACTAATAAAACATAATTGACATGCAAAATGCATTAACCATGAACGATGTAAGAATAAATTAATAAAGTAGATGCATATTTGTGTGAACGCCTGTTGTGATACCGACACCTTGACTATAATAGACGTACTGAGTTTGCTGGCTTGGACCCTAGTTGGTTTCTTAGAATCATAACATTAATTCGTATGACTCATACATAGAATGAATTTGTTTATTTCGTTGAAGCTTTTTTTGACAATCATACACTACATCCTGATTTTATAAACGTTAGCCCTACTTTAAAAACTTGTATGAATATATTTGACCATACAATTAAACCAATACTGTTATATTCATGTGAAATATAGAGTACCATTAATGTGGAATCTAATATTATGAGCTATTAGGTTATACTATAGAGGATGATTCCTTTATTTTTGTACGAATAGTTACACTTAAAGCTGTGTAATATCTCATGGAGGTACACACACAACCTACAAACAACGCAGTGCTTGGTGAATGTGGCAAAGATCAATATTTTAGTATCGATTTTTGAATATTTTTAAAGACTTTTGTCGGCTAAAAGCCCTTTACTATTTTATTTTGCTTTTCAAGACAGTTATAATATTCACGAAACCGGTAAAAATAGTTGGGGTTCAAGTTTTCACTTAAGCAGTACATGCTGCATTCGTCAAATTTAGCTGATATTATTAAATCAAAGTTGATAGAAAACCTGATGGCGAGATAGAGTAGAGAGAGTAACAATAATAATGTAGGGAAATTAAGTACATATGCTAAATTTAAGAATATGTTTGAATACGAGAAATACCTCAATGTAATTAAAAATCCGTGGATTAGATCTTTACCAGATTCAGAATTAGTGCTCGTCAAGGTTATACTAGCGTAAATGAGTCTCCATTGCCCTTCCGAAGTAAAGTTAGAATGTTGACAACCTGTTAAAAACTCAAACCTGGTTAGAATTCTGGGAAACTTACTTTATCATGCAACATGTAACATGTCTGCTATTAAACATCATCAAGGAAATAGGGGGTTTAATACCTTCTAAGAAACATATCTTCAGTTGTATACTAACGCCGGGTCAAAGGTCAAAGCTATTTTTACCCCTTGCAATTTCGTACCCTGTCTACTTTCACTTCTGAAATTTATATCAAAAACTGTCAAAAATATGATGAGCTTCCTTTTCAAATATCAACAACATGTCCAGAATACAGTTACAGCCAAAAAATAACAGGAAATTGCACTAAAAAAAGATTTTATAGAAAAAAAAGATTAGCACTCTTTAATACAGAACTACTTTCGACTGCACCAGGCAAGCACATCCGGCTGATTTAGTGGAATTAAACCTCAACTTCAAATTGAAATAGGTCGTTATAAAAACATACGAGTATTAAATAGACTATGTCAACTATATGATATTAATCAGACTGAAAAAAGTATATATGGAAATGTAACATGCCAGGACCACTGTCAACCAAACACACTGAGCTAACGCCTTGAAATGGTTAGTGGTAAAACAGGCCGCTGAGTTCTAGGGTGCACCAAACCACACTCTTAACCTATTGTCATCCTATTAAAACGAGGCAGTGTAAATAAAGATATCCCCACCAGGTTATATTCTGTAACAAACAAGGCAGCCTTAATAGGCAATATAAGTATAACACATAGATGATCATGTATATATGAATATAATACAAAAGCCTAGAAAGATACAAAGCAAGTACTCATTGACTTGGCAGAAGCCAGAGCAACAAGAGAACAAACCGTTAAGAGTATGATGAAGATGAATTATACTGAATATGTTCAGCTGCACTACTCATTCAAAGGGAAAGTCATAGTTTATTGACGAAATATCTAGCGTTTTTTATAATTTTAAAAGATCGTGACTTATAAACCAATTATTCTTTAGTCTTTCTAAGAAAATGAAAAGGTGATTAAGTAAATACCAGAATTTGTGTTCAAATACGAAAAGACAAAATGAAAATCTCTTAGATCTGTAGACTAGTAGTAACATAATAATTGACGTAAGTTTTATTTTTTGTTCTTTGTTAAATACTGTTTTATATTTGTATGTTGTATCTGGTTACATAAAATGTGTTCTTTTGCCACCTATACATTTGCATATTATGTTAAACTATATTACACAATGTTGTAAAATAACATGTATGTATTGTTTGCAGCAATGTCCCAAAATTGGTTCAATAAAGTTATTCTATTCTATTCTATTCTACTCTATTCACCCTAATGCACATACATTAACTCCAATAAAGTCTATACACAAACGTATGTTTGATTTGTTTGCAGTTCAGCACTTGGGGCTCCTCCTCCGAACAAGTTGTTACTAAGATTGGTGAGAAAGGAATGGCCAAGCACAGTAGTTTTGTTGAAAATTCGGAGTGGACTCTCCTGTCCATGTCACAGAGAAATGACACAACCAATGGGCAAGTTACTGCCATTTTCACGCTGGTGTTAAAACGAAATGAAGCATTTGTTGTGTTTTACGTGACCATTCCCATTGTAATGTTATCTTTCTTAAACGCGTTTACATTTGCCCTTCCTTTGGCTTCGGGAGAGAAGTCTGGTTACGGAATTACCGTCTTTCTATCATTTGTTGTGTACGTCATTGTGACGTTTCAGAAAATGCCTGAGAATTCAGACTCCCTGTCACTTTTCGCGATGTACGTTCTTATAATGACGTGTGTAAGTGCGTTAGGTGTTATGATCGTGACGCTGGAACTGCGGATGATGGGGTTAACCACGAACTCAAGGAAAATAACAGCTTGCGCACAGTCGTTCACAAGGTGTATTATCAATTTCCAAATTAGGATCATGTGCATTAAAGAAGAAACGGATGATATAAATTATACAAGGAAAGAAATGGAGGATTGCGGATACCTTGAAGAAGATGAAGAGGACAAAAACAAACCCTGGCGAGACTTTGTATCAGCTCTAGACTTCGTATGCTTTTGGGTTTTCCTGATACTTTCCTTGCTTTTGGCGATAAGTGTCATGGGGTATCTGGCTGTTCAGTAGAAAAAAACTGTTCATGGTTATTCGTACCCGAAGTAAATCGAATATCATATTTTAGTTTGTGAAGATATAATCATGTAATGTTCTTGATCGTTTGAATGATTTCAACCTTATTATCTATATCAATATTCGTTATACCATTTACTTGGTAATATTGACATTTTAACATAGGTATGTGAGTTTTTTATTACACTTATTTTAATATATCCACAATTTTTGAAGGAAAATAGGTTTACTGTTCGGTCCTTTCCGTACGTCCGCCGGTTTTGCTCGTAATTTGAACTCATCCTTCATTAGTTAAAGGAGGATGTTCATATTTGGCACAGAGAATGCCTAGATGACAACAAATGTTTAGGATTCAGGGTCTGACCCCAGAGGTCAAGGTTAAAGTCGAATTCACAAAAAAGAACATTAAACACGCGATATTCAATATGTAAAGGTCAAAAGGTCAAATTCACTATTAGCAGCAATCGTACAAACTCGCTCATTTCCGTAGATGATCGGAAATAATGCTCGTAGGTATTTCCAAAGAGGAAATAATGCTCGTAGGTATTTCCAAAGATACACGTCGATTCGATGAGTTTGGATGATTTGCCCCGGCAGAGTATCATGTAAACCCTAACACAAATATAGACACGGAAAAGGATTGATTTTAAACATATTATTTAACTGTCACAGGATGACCTTAGTGGTTGGGCTAACTCAGGAAAGAATCAATGACGGTGAATGCATTTACATAAGTTTAATGCAACTTTTAAAATATGTTTAATATATATACAATTATCTAAAAAAAACAAGCGAATACACAAATGAACTATGAAAAGAGTGTTCTCCTGAACGTTTAAGACGTTCTTAGTATTGTTATAAATACTGAATGTCTAAGACACTAAAGTGTTGTTAAAGCTATAACAATGTTGATCTAGCGCGATAACTGTGATGCGCGAGAGCTCATGAAGATGATGATGCGCGAATTCAATGGATGATTGTCATCAAATGCCTTCTGTAAGGGTTGATGACGCGATGCAATGATAGTTAACCTCCACTGAGATTGTGAGTAATATTCCTCCAGTGAGGATTGGTAACGGGCCCACCTTATGTCCCGGGGGTTGTCGTTAGTAAGACCTGGCTGCGCAGGTACGGGGACCGTCTCCACAGCTTGTAAACGTTATTCGTGGAAGCTTAGCTCCACTCCTGGATATCCAAACCTAGATGGCTTACTCCAACCCTGGATGGCTTATATCCTGGATGGCTTAGGCTGTAATTATACATACGTTTTAGATGTCGGTTGACAAACATAACAATCTTGCATAATTATCATTACCCAAACAAATCATTATTCAATCAATATATGTACGAATGATGAGTAGCAATGTATACATATTCTACAACGCCATGTATACGCTATGTACGTCGCTGTTAATCAATGCCCCTAATACATGTAATATAAACATGATCAAATAACTCATATATTACACTCACTGAGTTATGCATGCACGCAATGTTAACAATCGTGTATTACATCACTGAGTTATACGCCAACGTTAACTAATGCACCTATTATCCACTGTTATCAAATTAATATTGTTTTACAATTAATGATCAATTACAATAATTACATCTAATAAAGTAACTTCAAATCATATGCTAGTCTAAAGTTATGTTTGAGAAACATCAATGCTAACCGGATGTCGTAACCGCCAAACAAGATGGCGCCGCCCACTGAATACGAATGTACGATAAAAGTTTAATAAAATTACTAACCACATGTTGCCTATGAATTTTGCCGTCCAATCTCTGTTCCAACAAAGTACTATCGATGATCCCGGCGAGAGCTAGAAGACAATGGGTTTTATAGCAAACATTACGCCCAAATCATTATTTCCCCCGTTCAGTCCGTGACACACGTGGCTAAATCTACAGTATTGAATCTACACGAGAGGCCCCTTATACAATTTTGCCGTTTAAGGAAAATATACCTATACGTTTACATGCATTAGCACAAAACTAAACTTATGACACGGCCTCTCTGGCGGCCACTTAAAATGTGCACGCTTTTACGTGTTACATGAATAGATCATGAATATTGTGAAATTGTTTCAACTCGAACAATAGATTTTGGGTGTAACCGATAACTTACCAGTAGGAACGCCACGGACCTATAACATATCAGTTCTGTTCGCATTTTAAATCCGCGAACATGGACTATTTCTTTGTATTTTACGGACTATTTTACGAATTTTCAATTAAAACAGACGCCATTTTTTTACACCCGAAATTGGGCGCGCTACCTCGGCGAGCACTACGGGTACCTATGGAGTCTAACAACACGCGTACAGTGTTTCATACCGTAGATTATGTAAAAACTAATACCTTACCGGACGAAATAACGTCCCATTATGTGTCAACACGATGCGGTGTTGGTGACTGACAGGTCACCGTGACATAACTTGACACGTGAAATTGACATGTTGGTCAAATTGGATTTGGGATTACTGTCTGCTGCTAGAGGTCCATGATCAAGGTATTTGTTTTATCATTAAAATGTGTTTGTTAATAAACAGTACACACCACTTTTAGATCGTACATATTTAGACATAAGCCAAATATAGTGCCTAAAAAAGTGGCGTATACTGTATAATAGAACGTTTATATTTTTCGTGTACTCCATCTTTCTAGTAACTGGATGTACTGTAAACTGTAGAACGTTTCGTGGAATAAAACAATTACTAGTAGAAATGCTATCAATGTCCCCCGCACCCCCGCCCACCCAAGTACTGTTGATATGGGGAGGATGGGGGTGGGTAGATGGAGCTTGAATACCGAAAACAAGGAGGGGGTAAGGAAACTAGAAACCCCCTCCACCCCCACCCCTCAGATTCATGAATGTAAATTGTTAGCGTTGTCTCTTTATCGTTATGTTATCCCCATTGTATCGCACATTCGTGAATACATACTCGATACAACTACCATCGAAATAATGTAAACAGCCATTGACATGTCAGATTAATATTTATGTACAGTAACATAGATCTACATACACATATGTGTACATATATATCCATGACAGTTAGTAGAGTTTTGAGTTTTCTTTTATAAATATGTTACATTATGTATAACAAAGGATAAACTCTGTCTGTTTGATCATTGACATTGGATTGATGTTGTTTTTCAGAGAGGCCTCAAATGTGAATCGTGCCCTTGAGCAATTCTAACGACTTGATACTGACGACTTCAGAATGTCAAGCCGAGTTAAATGCCATTGGATCATTTTGAGGTGGGAGCCCTTTTAAAAAATGTTTACACTTGTGTAGTTCTTTAAATGGAGCTTTTGTTATGCTTGCACGGTGCTGTTCAAAGTTACAGTAAAAAATGTTTTCGGTGATAATGCAGCGTGATTGTCATATGAGCTCGTGTAAACTACATGTACTGGATACATGCGAAAACAAGTTGTGTTAAAGGGACACTAGGCAATCTTTTTTTTTTTAAACTTCTGGAGTTTCGTTCAATTTTTCTGCATAATTTGCATTAGGGATCATTAATAGTATTTATTAGAATAGTTCAGAACTGTTGATAACAGTGCACCTATAATATAGTTAAATATTTGATAGAATAACGAAGACAAAATGAAACACTTTTATTTAATTTTTAATGCAAGCAGGTTTAAATTTAAAATGTTACCAGGTTAACAAATGGAGATGCTAATCTAAATGCTTGATAAATACTTCAAGAGTGCCGTGTGTCCCTTTAACATGAACTAATTACAATATTATTATGGTCTATGTGATGGGTCCCCAATTTATTAAAGGGACACAGAGCAAATTTTCAATCTTGTGTCTGTTTTACACATTTTCACATCAGAACAGACCACACATCTACAAAAGTGTCTTCTCAACTGCCCTATTTAATCGTGTTTTATTACTAAAACTAGCGGCATCACCAGGTTTTGAGATAGAAAATAAATAGTTGTATATTAATGTTTTCTCTCCATGTAAAATGACCTTACTAAGTCATTAAAGTAAAATATTCTATCAACAAAACGTGTAAAATTTAACAATTTTAGATTTTTGGCAAGAGTTGTATTTTATTCCCCTTCTAGTAAAAATGGCTTATAGAGCATTGCACCCTCTGTCAGATTTAACTTTCCTTATAATAGATTCTTGCTGTAGTACTGTTGGGTGAAAAATACATTAAAATTGTTCTGTAATCATGTCAGGTCAATCATATACTCGTATGATACACAATATAATATGTATCGACCCTTTATTTGATGTGCCATTTACTCAGTTTTGGTCAAGGGACGTTTATAGCAGTGAACACGGATTCAAGTCTTACTGGCGCTACTGGTTTACTTCGATGTATCCTGCTAGCCCATTGTGTCAAACTGTCCCATTCCTCTTAACATGCCCTAGCTCCCCCTAGCAACACCTGATTCAAATTGAATACTGTACGCGACTTATTTTTACTTTTTATTTTCTTTCAGGCTGCACGTCATGTGGAAGAAGACTCCATGTACACCACTGGCCAGAGTCAATGCTGAAGTTTATGTTCGCTTAACTATTTGCTTAATAAAGTATACATATGAACTAAAATATTGTCTTTATAAACATGATAAATATGTCTTCCACCACAAAGTGGTAGGTGAGACAGATTATATTTGGCTTTTCCGTTCGTCCATCACAAATCTTGTCTGCGCTATTTGTTGGATTTTTACGAAACTTTGTAAGAAGCATCAGTATGTGCATATCAAATATTGAAGGTCAAGGGCGCCGTGACCCAATAATGATCATGAAAACCCTTGTCTGCACTGTGCACTTCTCCAGAAGCAAATCTCATAAAAATTCATGGTTTGAGTGCATTTGGTGAGAGAATGATGCCTTTTGATTTTGATGTCATTAGGTCAAAGATCATTGTCACCGTAACATGATAATGTAAAATGTTGTAAACTGTAAGTCAAATATCATGAACTTAATGGATGGATTGCTTCTGGCGAGAGGGTGATCCTTTTGATTGTGAGTGGGTCAACGGTCAAGGTCACAGACCGGATAATGTCCGTAATGAAACTCTTTTTTACTTTCTCTAAAGCTAATTTCATAAAACGTCATACTTTGACTGCCTTTGGTGAATAATCCCTGTTAATTTTGAAGTCAGTAGTTGAAAGGTCCGTTACCATGACCGGAAAATGAAAAGTCTTGTCCACGCAGTGTTTCCTTTTACCTAAAGCAAATTTCATAAAACTTCATTGGTGGACAGTGGAAAGAGGATGATCCGTTTGATTTTTAGGTCAAAAGTCAAGTTCCTGCTGACATCCATTATCAAGCATTTATAAACAAGGATAAGCATATGGTACAACACACATGTTATAATATAACTATATATGCCCTATAAAGATACTTGACAGACCCGCACTTTTCGGATTCACGCGTACAGTGTTTCACAACACCACAAACCATTGACACAATTTCATGTCCACATATTTATGTTATGCAATCTTCGAGTTTACACAAAATCATGTTTGTTACTGACCCATACTATGGGAAGCCATAACCGTCAAAATGTGGATATTTACAAACCATTCAATGACAGGCCATTTAATTCAACATGAAGTCATTTGATGACGTACATATTGATTCGATGCGACGTGTAAACTCGGTTCATTCGTTACAAAGTGAATTGATACGGTTCAAAGTGAAATGATACGATGTAAAATTTCAAACCATACGACGCAAAGTCATTTGATGACGTACATATTGATTCGATGCGACGTGTAAACTCGGTTCATTCGTTACAAAGTGAAATGATACGCTGTAAAATTTCAAACCATACGACGCAAAGTCATTTGATGACATACATATTGATTCGATGCGACGTGTAAACTCTGTTCATTCGTTACACAGTGAATTGATACGGTTCGAAGTGAAATGATACGGTATAAACTCGGTTCATTCGTTACAAAGTGAATTGATACGGTTCGAAGTGAAATGATACGATGTAAAATTTCAAACCATACGACGCAAAGTCATTTGATGACGTACATATTGATTCGATGCGACGTGTAAACTCGGTTCATTCGTTACAAAGTGAATTGATACGGTTCGAAGTGAAATGATACGATGTAAAATTTCAAACCATACGACGCAAAGTCATTTGATGACGTACATATTGATTCGATGCGACGTGTAAACTCGGTTCATTCGTTACAAAGTGAACTGATACGGTTTGAAGTGAAATGATCGGGCGAAAACACAGTCGGTGCTATGCAAACTCAATCTGTTCGACAGAAACTGATTTCATTACGTGCAAAGTGAAACGGTGCGACATCTGGCGGCGATATTTGCCTCATCACTTGCAGGGTTATTTCCCCTACATAATATATGATAAATCAAAGTACTAAAAGTACTGAGAATGCAAGGTTTGATAGGAAAGACTGTATGGATATTTGCACGATCAAATTTCCATAAATTTTACATAGTTTTAGCTAACTTGGCGATCTTTGGCGACCTACCAAAATCTTAGAGGGTCAATCCATTCCAAATATATTGTGATCAATTGTCATTAAACTGTTTCAAATCTAAACTAGAATATTATTTCATGAAATTGCTGATGGATAGACAGATTTGTGATTTGTGTTCATGGCCAAACTGTCACTCAAGATGACTTCCATGTCTAAAATTATGTCATTTACAGAGTGGCGTGTATTAAGTAGTCTTCCGGGAACAAGATGCACAAGAGGGCCTGTATCACATTACTGGCTTGAATAGTCTAAGGCCGGAAAACAGTTTTTGTCTCGCCTATTCGAAGAAAAAAAGAGACATAGGTGTTGCTTCTCCGGCGACGGCGGAGGCGTCAACATTCAAGTTTTGCGTTTAGGTCATTTTCTCACAAACTGTATGCACTAGACCTTTCAAACTTTGCTTGTAGTTGTATCTTGGGTGGTACATTGCAACGTGACAAAGCAAATGTGGAAGTGACCTTGACCCTCCAAGCAAAGGGCAGATAACTTAATATTTTTTAGGTTCAACTTTTGCGTTTAGGTCACTTTTTCACAAACTGTACGCACTAGACCGTTCAAACTTTGCTTAATAGTTGTATCTTGGGTGGTACATCGCAACGTGACAAAGCAAATGTGGAAGTGACCTTGACCCTCCAAACAAAGGGCAGATAACTTAATAATTTTTAGGTTCAACTTTTGCATTTAGGTCACTTTTTCACAAACTGTATGCACTAGACCTTTAAAACTTTGCTTATAGTTGTATCTTGAGTGGTACATCACAACGTGACAAAGCAAATGTGAAAGTGACCTTGACCCTCCAAGCAAAGGGCAGATAACTTAATTGTTACCTTCAACTTTTGCGTTTAGGTCACTTTTTCACAAACTGTATGCACTCTTTGCTTATAGTTGTATCTTGAGTGGTACATTGCAACGTGACAAAGCAAATGTGGATGTGACCTTCACCATCCAAGCAAAGGGCAGATAACTTTAATTGTTACATTTACATCACTCTCTCATGAACTATAATTATGCACTAGATGTTTTAAACCTAATTTATAGCTTAATCTTTGGAAGAAAACATATTCTGTTTTGACATACATGTAGTTGTGTCTTGGGTAGTGCATCTTTTTGGATCCATGGACTTCATCTATGACCTTGACCTACTTTCTGGAGCTGATGATTTTTAGCTCTACTGGCCAAGGGCCTTCATTTTTCATCCGATCTTTACAAAACTTTAACATATTGTAAATATCAATGAAAGCTCGCACAAGTTCGAAAACCAGCCAGATCGGACTAGTAACAGCGGAGTTATGGCCCTTGATTTAGTTAAAAAATGCTATATTTTGCCTCCTTAATACGACATGGCTTTCATTTTTCATCTGATCTTTACCAAACTTTACCAGATGTTTTGCCTTTTTTTATTATTAGTATATTTTCTTATATTATTTGTACATTTTTTTTTGTTTAAATTTGTTTTAAATATATATATAATTTTTTTTTTTTTTTGATTTTTTTTTTTTTTTTTTTTTTTTTTTTTTTTTGTATTTGATATATTTATTGGTTTATTGTTTTAAATGTTTTTTGTTTATTTTTTTGTTGTTGTTTTTAATTTTTTTTTTTTTATATATATATATATTATTTTTTTTATTGCATTATTTTTTTCGGGTCGTTGATTTTTGATGGAGTTACGGCCCCTTGACTTTTTACTTTTAAATTTCTTGTCGGCTCTACTCCTCCTAAAGCCTTGTTGGATTTCGACGAAACTTGGCAGGAAGCATCGGTAAGATGTCTAGTTGTGCATATCGCGCTTTATCCCAGTTCGCTGATTTATGACGGAGTTATGGCACTTTCACATTTAAATTTCTTGTCGGCGCTACTCCTCCTAAACTTTCTACAAAATTTGGCATTAAGCCTCAGTATGATGTCTAGTTGTGCAAATCGCGGTATATCAATGAAATCTCGGACAAGTTCGAAAACCAGCTAGATCTTGTTAGTAACGACAGGTTATGGCCCTTGATTTGCTGAAAAATGCTATATTGTATTTCCTTTGTAAAATCTGTAGTTACTTCATTTTTTATCTGATCTTTACCATATGTGTTTAGAATGTTAATATAACCCCGTCGTCCCCCACCACCCCTCCCCATTTTTTATAAAATTTCATTCATAGAAGTGGGACAAATTAAAAAATACCCATGCCAGACTAGACACAGCAGACTTATTTCCCATGATTACCAGGTGAGCGATCTAAGGACATCCTATCCCTGTTGTTTTTGCAATGTTTGAAAAAAAATACTGATGGGAATTTTATGTCGACAACCCTTGATGTAAGAGCCGTTTTAGCCAATAGAGCATCCACAGGCCCTCTTGGGCCTCTTGTTTTTAATAGAATGGCATTTTACTTTTAAACAAATGCACTTAAATGTCATCTCAGCAAACGGCAAACTCCATTGTTTTTAGTTACTAAAATGTTTACAACCTCATTTAAGCATCATTGACCGTTTTATTTTTAAGTCCAGCCCCCGTTAGGCGAGACATGTGAATCCACGGATTTCTTGTTTAAAAAATCAAAGGCTATAACTCTGATGTGTCTAGTCTGATGCAACTGGTTTTGAACTTGTCCAAGTTCAGTGGCGTAACCTAGAAAACGTCTTCTGCTGCAGGGACAAATAACTTAACAAGAGGCACTACCCGTTCATTCAACTTCTCTATGTCTGTCCCACACATTGAAAAGAAACTTTACTGTAGTATTAACTAAAAAAAATAAAATACAAATCTAGCTACCTAGCTACCGTATTTTACCTTGTATAGTACGCAGTTTTTTTACTTTTTTTAATGTTTCCGAAAGGGGGGTGCGTACAAATTACAATACAAGGAAACAATACAATAAGCTTTTTTTCTTGCATTTTATATGCAGAAAATCGATGTTAGACTGGAGAAAATCGCCGATAAAAACATCGGGGACGAAAGACAGACATTTGTGAATGCCGATAATACTTTATTTTTCGTGACTTACTCGCTTTATACAAGTAATTAATTGACTTAATTCGACTTAGAAATTAATAAAGTTTATTATAAAGCTTGTTTTTATATAAATTTGTTGTAGAATTTCAATAAATGCTAGCTCGAAGAACAGTGACAAGGTTTAATTGTTTAATTGACCAACAGCACAACATATTGTATGCTTAAATACTTTGCAAACACAAGCATGAAATATTGTATACTTAAATACTTTGCAAACACATTACCATTTATACATTCTCTTGTAGTATTTAATTACCCTCCCGTAAAAGCATATAGTTTTCCTATTTTTTTTGTTAAAAGTTTCACTCAAAAATATTCAAAAGAAATGAGGAAAAAACTTACTTTTTGCCAAATTGGGAATGGTACCATTTTTCGGTACAACTTATATAAGGTAAAAACTCACTGACCAATCAAGATACTGCAATGATATAATTTTGAATACCTGTACCTATGATTGGCCTTTCATAGATGGTATTTTTAGAATTCCTGAACAAATTTCGGATGTCAATGGATTTAAAATGGGCCATGTTTGGGCCCTTGTAATGTAATCAGATACCATTTTGCAATAAATTGCTTAGAGTTTTTTTTTTTTTTAAATCTATGATGCTTTCTCAATAATTTGCAACAATTTCCATCAGAATTTTAAATGTTGTGAATTGCCAAATCCTTGTCACAATATATTTGGAATGGATTGACCCTCTAAGATTTTGGTAGGTCGCCAAAGATCGCCAAGTTGGCTAAAACTATGTAAAATTTATGGAAATTTGATCGTGCAAATATCCATACAGTCTTTCCTTTCAAACCTTGCATTCTCAGTACTATTAGTACTTTGATTTATCATATATTATGTAGGGGAAATAACCCTGCAAGTGATGTGGCAAATATCGCCGCCAGATGTCGCACCGTTTCACTTTGCACGTAATGAAATCAGTTTCTGTCGAACGGATTGCGTTTGCATCGCACCGACTGTGTTTTCGCCCGATCATTTCACTTCGAACCGAATCAGTTCACTTTGTAACGAATGAACAGAGTTTACACGTCGCATCGAATCAATATGTACGTCATCAAATGACTTTGCGTCGTATGGTTTGAAATGTTACATCGTATTATTTCACTTCGAACCGTATCAATTCACTTTGTAACGAATGAACCGAGTTTACACGTCGCATCGAATCAATATGTACGTCATCAAATGACTTTGCGTCGTATGGTTTGGAATTTTACATCGTATCATTTCACTTTGAACCGTATCAATTCACTTTGCAACGAATGAACCGAGTTTACACGTCGCATCGAATCAATATGTACGTCATCAAATGACTTCATGTTGAATTAAATTGCCTGTATTGAATGGTTTGTAAATATCCACATTTTGACGGTTATGGCTTCCCATATTATGACAGTAGCATGTCTGTTACTCGTCAGTCATTTACTCGAGTCGCCCCCTCAGTTTCAAACGAACAGTTAAAAGAATATACTTCTTTCTGCCTGTTAAACTTATATTAGTTCATCGCTTTTTCTGATTTCGAAAATTAACTCTGACATTAACCCAAAGCATGTATAGATCAAAAATTTAGTGTAAAATACATAGACACATACATTTTAAATATATGTGTTTACATAATACAATTATTTAATTGTTTCTGTAGCCGTCGGTCTTTTTAAATGAATATGAATGTTGCCGTCTTGGGTCGGAAGGCCCTGTTACTTAATTAGCACTTGTCTTCGTTTATTGAAATTCAACATATATACAGAGAAGAGATGTATCTATATGATTTTGTTTTTATTCTCGCTTCTAAAATGACGAAATAAATCGATTTAAATAAAAGGCGCATTCTCAGCAATACACAACGTACTGTGTGCGTTGGTGGGGAAGCCGACAGGGTAATGGAGGGATACAGTCATACTACCGTAATGTTGCTCTCATAAATACTGTGAACATACTACATCAATAATATAACAACTACTGAACAATGCTGAAATCGATTTATCTTTATAAATGAATTCATAATTCCACAATTTTATTCCGTGCGAACATCGATTTGGAACGTGGAATCGGCGTATTTAAGCGATTACGGTGTACTTCGTTAATTTTCGGGTGGTGGGGGGGGGGGGGGGGGGGGGGGGGTGTGAAAGAACTTGCCTCCGTTTTTAGCTCTACTGATCAGAGATCAGCAGAGCTTATGCCGTGGTGCGGCGTCCGTCGTCCGTCTGTCCGTCCGTCCGTCCGTCCGTCTGTCCGTCCGTCCGTTAACTTTTATTTGTAGCGACTACTCCTCTGAAACTACTGGATGGATATTCATTAAACTTTACAGAAATGTTGCCCATGAAGTCTAGTTGATCCTAGCAAAAATTCATGTTGATGTGAAATCCAAGATGGCCCCCAAAGCTAAAAATAGATTTTTTAAATTCAAGTTTGTAGCGACTACTTCTTGAAAACTATAAGTGATATTGATATGGGACGTTTTCTAAAATGATCAGCATGACTTAATGTTGGTCCTTGTCGAAAATCGTTTTGATTTGACGTTAAACATGGCTGCCAGCGGCCATCTTTGTTTACATAGAGTTATATAATGAAAACTTGTAGCGACTACTCCTCTGAAACTACTTGACGGATTTTCATGAAACTTCACAGGAATGTTGCTCTTGATGTCTAAATGATCCTAGCAAAATTTCTGGTCGGCCGGAAATTCAAGATGGCCGCCACGGCTAAAAATAAATTTTCAAAATACAAGTGTGTAGCGACTACTTCTTGAAAACTATAAGTGATATTGATATGGGACTTTTTCTAAAATGATCAGCATGACATGATGTTGGTCCTTATCAAAAATCGTTTTGATTCGACGTTAAACGTGGCTGCCAGCGGCCATCTTTGTTTACATAGAGTTATATTGTAAAAACTTGTAGCGACTACTCCTCTGAAACTACTTGGCGGATTTTCATGAAACTTTACAGGAATGTTGCTCTTAATGTCTAATTGATCCTAGCAAAATTTTAGATCGGCCAGAAATTCAAGATGGCTGCCACAGTTAAAAATAGATTTTTAAAAAATAAGTTTGTAGCGACTACTTCTTGAAAACTATAAGTGATATTGATATGGGACTTTTTCTTAAATGATCAGCATGACATGATGGTTATCCGAGTCGAACATTATTTTGATTCGACATTAAACATGGCTGCCAGTGGCCATCTTTGTTTACATAGAGTTATATAATGAAAACTTGTAGCGACTACTCCTCTGAAACTACCTGACGGATTTTCATGAAACTTCACAGAAATGTTGCTCTTGATGTCTAATTGATCCTAGCAAAATTTCAGGTCGGCCGGAAATTCAAGATGGCCGCCATGGCTAAAAATAGATTTTCAAAATACAAGTTTGTAGCGACTACTTCTTGAAAACTATAAGTGATATTGACATGGGACTTTTTCTAAAATGATCAGCATGACATGATGTTGGTCCTTGTCGAAAATCGTTTTCATTCGACGTTAAACATGGCTGCCAGTGGCCATCTTTGTTTACATAGAGTTATATAATGAAAACTTGTAGAGACTACCACTCTGAAACTACTTTACGGATTTTCATAAAACTTCACAGGAATATTGCTCTTGATGTCTTATTGATCCTAGCAAAATTTCAGGTCGGCCGGAAAATCAAGATGGCCGCCACGGCTAAAAATAGATTTAAAAAAAATAAGATTGTAGCGACGACTTCTTGAAAACTTTAAGAGATATTGATATGGGACTTTTTCTAAAATGATCAGCATGACATGATGGTTATCCGAGTTAAACATTATTTTGATTCGACGTTAAACATGGCTGCCAGTGGCCATCTTTGTTTACATAGAGTTATATAATGAAAACTTGTAGCGACTACTCCTCTGAAAGTACTTGACGGATTTTCATGAAACTTCACAGAAATGTTGCTCTTGATGTCTAATTGATCATAGCAAAATTTCAGGTCGGCCGGAAATTCAAGATGGCCGCCACGGCTAAAAATAGATTTTCAAAAATCAAGTTTGTAGTCACTACTTCCTGAAATCAAAATCAATCAGTAGAGCTTCAAGGTCATTGACCTCTTGTTTTTTATATTTTACATATCTACAGAGGAAAAATGTATTTACGCGTACATGCTTTTTTCTGTTCTAAAATGATGAAATAAATCGAATTTGATTAAAACTGCTCATTCGCAGCTATATACAACTTAATCAATACGGTATAGAGGGTGGTGGGGTGGCATGAAGGGCGGGGTTGCAGGGATACTACCGTAATGGTGTCCTTGAAAAAAAATGCGAACATTCTACTCTAATAATTCATTAAATACAGAACAATGTTGAAATCAATATATCTCTTAAAAAGGATTTCACAATTTCATAGTTTTATATCCCGCGTGTACATTAACTTCGAAAGGCGATTGTTCATATTTTAGCGAACACGGTGTACTTTGTTAATTTTGTTCTGATTGACTTTAAATTTTGGTTTTTAATAGTAGACATGTCAATGAACACTTTCAAGAAAAAAAATTCATTCTCGTTGTTAAAACTTAATTTTTTTGCAATTTTTTCGGATTCAGAAAATTAGCACTGCAATATATATTTTCACCATCCTCATTTCCTTTCCCGACGTACCGTTGCAATTTGGTTTGTTAAAACCTATTCCGAGCACTCCGGCATAAACCAAAAGCATGTATAGATCAGAAATTTAATCTGGAATGCATGGATACATACATTTGAAATATATGTATTGAAATAATGGAATTATTTCATTTTTTGTGTACCCAGTCGCGTCTGTAAATGTATATGCGTTATGCCGTCTTTGAGTCCGTGGGTCATGTTAGTTAATTTTGGGAAAAAAAAAGTACTTGTCTCCGATTTCATTAAAATTTTGCATATGGACAGAGGAAAGATTTATCTATGCGTACATGCATTTGTTTTTATTCTCGCTTCTAAAATGACGAAATAAATCGATTTTGATTTAAAAGCGCATTTTTGGCAATTTAAACCTTAAAACAACCTAAATTCATCCCTTTGAAAAATACCTTTAACTATTAATGGAAATTACACAAAGTGTACACCAATTATGTTCAACCAATGTAGTTTGTGAATATTATTACTTTAACAACGATCTGTGATGGTGTTTTGTTATAATCACAGTTTATAAATAAGAGGTGAAGAAATCTGACCAGTGACAATTTTCCCGATAATGTCATTTTGTTATCGATTTTATCACGTGACCTTGTTTGATAAATATTCATACGCCATAGGGCTGGCGTTCCTACTGTACAAGAGCTATATACGACCAGTACGCTCTACCCATGACATTTTGTGACAACATCTCCCCACTTAAAGAAAGTGCTACACTTTTAAAATTCAACAAAATGATAATTAATATTTACACGTTAAGAAACTATTATTTCTTTTGAGCAAATGAGCGACAAAACGTACAAGCTGATCGCTCAATCGCTTGAGTATGTTAACTATTACCACTGCAGTTATAACCTAACTATAATATGTAATTACAATTTCAACATTATTCTACAATTGTACACTACCCTGTCGTAACATACAACTATTGTACGATACACTGCAATACACTATTGTATTAAACCGGTCATTATGTGCGGCGACTTAAATAGTCTGCCCCAATATTGTCCTTTCCACGATCTATTACACCGACTTTACGGTTACTAATAACACTACTTCCTGTCACTACAAGAACTCCAACCTTACACATTGCATCCATCGCATTACCAGTATACTGTTTGCGAAATGGAGTAGGGTCTCTCGTTTCCCTAATCGGCTTTGCTAAAGTGTGCTTAAAGCTACACTGCACTACATCTGTTGGTCTCGACTTATCGGACCGAACAGTACTACACTCAGAGTCTAAACGACTTACCTCTCGTTTCTCTGCTACACTAAGCATGCCCGATATGTCTACATCGGCTGCTGTCTCCTTACCTACACTAGTGGGAGAATATGTGGGACTAGTGTCCTCACTACTGCCTTCCTCACTATCCTCAATAACTGCAACATTAACTACGGTTAACACCCCTTGTTGCCCATTATCGGTTCTACTGATACACTCTTTCAGCATATTCGCATGAAAGGTCTTTAACTTTCCGTTTATCTCGATACGGTAATCCATAGTGTTCACTATCCCTCTAACGTAAAACGGACCTTTCCATTGTAATAACAACTTGTTATTGTCGGTCGGGAGTAACAGTAACACCTGGTCATCTATCTTAAACTTCCTAGCTCTAGCTTTCTGGTCATAGTACCGTTTATACTTGGTACTTGCCATAACTAACTGACTTTGAGCTATCTTACAAGTCTCCTCTAGTTTCTCCTTCAGATCTAAAACATACTGATATGTAGTCTTAACCTCATCACTATCTACTTCACCTGCCCACATCTCTCTAAGAATCCTCATGGGACCTCTAACTGACCTACCGTACAATAACTCAAACGGAGAAAATCCTAAACTCTCTTGTGGAACCTCTCTAAATGCAAACAATAAAGCATTGAGATGTATTGTCCCAATCTTTGGGTCTCTCGGTACACATACGCCGTAACATTTGCTTTAACGTCCAGTTAAATCGTTCGACTAACCCGTTACACATAGGGTGATATGGTGTTGTCATGATTTGACGCAAAGACAATAACCTGCTTACTTCAGCCATAAGTTCTGACGTAAACTGTGACCCACAATCAGTCAGCATTTCCTCTGGTACACCTAGCCTACTGAACATATCAACTAATGCCTCAGCTACTCTCTCAGTTTCAATTGAGGGCAATGCGACTGCCTCCGGATACCTAGTTGCATAGTCTACCATGGTTAAAATGTACCTATTTTTCCTATCTGACACTGGAAAAATTGGTCCAACTATGTCTACGGCTACCCGCTTAAATGGTGTATCTATTAGTGGCATCTGACCTAAATGTACTTTGGTCACTCGACCTTTTGGTACTGTCCTTTGGCATACATCGCAGGAC
Organism: Cyrtodaria siliqua; assembly: GCA_037043455.1. Lineage (NCBI taxonomy): Eukaryota > Metazoa > Mollusca > Bivalvia > Adapedonta > Hiatellidae > Cyrtodaria > Cyrtodaria siliqua. Next base: position 201,753 of record JAWPHD010002094.1, on the reverse strand, counting down.
CTACAATACCTAGTTACATCTCCACTAACGCCTGGCCAATAAAATTCTGCCAATACTCTATCTGACGTTTTCTTTACGCCTAAATGACCTCCCATAATCGACTCATGAGCTACCTTAAGCACTGTCTTTCTATACTGGGTAGGTACCACTAATTGGTGAAACTGTCTACTACCACTATCTTCAAATTCTCTGTACAATAACCTATTCTTATGTACAAACTTACAACTACCGGACCCTTTACACTTCTTCACTACATCATCCTTGGCCTTCACTTTACAAGGACCTAATGACTCGTCTTGAGTTTGTGCTTCTATAAACTCCGCTTTAGATATGTCACCTACGGCTGCAGGAACCTTTAATTTTCTATAAGCCTGAGCTTGCTTCTGGACCTGCGCTCTAGTCTCTACGGCATTACTTATGCTACTTCTAAAATCGGACATTACCGGAAGTGCTGAACCATCTATGTTCCCTATCGTTAAATCATACATCGGGTCATCCATACATAGTGCCTCTGTAGTCCCTTTAAAGAAAGGTGTATCTACATCTATTCTCGCTATTGGCACGTGCTCTACCGACTTATTTAACAACATACACGGTGACTGTTTACCTACCAACTGGTCATCCGTAACTAAACTACGCCTAACTACCACACCTGTACAACCTGTATCCCTCATTACAATTACGTCCGTGCCATTCACTCTACCATCTGCCGTTGGAAGATTTGCATACGGAAAGAGACATGTTCCGATCTTCGCCATTACACCATCCGCTTTAACACAACAGCTACTACTCTCGGTTTTAATAACCGGACTATTACTACCTCTGCCTTTACCTCTACCTCGGTTTTGACCACCTCTACTTCTACCGAAATTCCATGGGTTGTTAAAACCTTGGTTCTGATTCCCTACATTGTTGTCCACTCTACTATTGTCACTAAAGTTGTCTACGACAGAGGACACTTTCACCGCTTTCCTACACTCATGTGAAGCATGATTCCCATTACAGTGACGACAACGAATAAAAGGTCTACCTATGTTACCACTATTGCTACCTCCTCTAGAACCCATCGAACTACCTCCACCTCTATAGTTTCCACTCTGGCCTTTCTGTTTATGATCGTCCCCTTGCCTATCTCTAAAAGTTCTGTCTTTCGACACTACATTATGAGCTCCACCTCTAGCCTCGGCAAACTGATCTGCTTGAGTTGCCATTTCATCTACACTAGTTAGTTTTCTTTCTTTAAGAAATAAGAACAGATCTCTACTACAAACATTGAATAGCTGGTCCCGCAACAAGAAATCTATGAGGCCCTGATAAGTCTGCGCTACCTTCCCTAACTCTAACCACCTATCTAAGTAATTTCTAGACCTACTAATAAACTGAATAAATGACTCGCCTTTCTCAGGCAAGCAAGCTCTAAACCGCTTTCTAAAACCTTCTTCAGTAAGAGCATCTACACTAGGTAATCTAGAAAATACATCTAAGGCCTTGCCTCTCAATAACGCACTTAAATGAACTGCCCACTTATCTTTGGTCCATTCCTGTAACTCAGCATAACGCTCGAACCGTAACAAGTAACTGTCCATGTTATCTTTGTCAGCATCAAAGTATGGTAACTTCGAACCTTTTAACTTCCCAGAATAACTATCTTTCCCTCCAGTTTTACTTTCCTTACTTTGTGTCTTAGCTGCTTCCAACTCTAAAGCTAACTTATGCTCAAACTCTGATTTCTCCCTCTCCATCGTGGTCTTAGCCTTAGCTAGTCTACCATCTGTTTCGAACCTCTCATGTTCTAACTCTTGCTTCTCCCTTACTAATCTACTTTCATCATCTCGCTTCTCTTTAGCTAACCTACCTTCTAATTCTAACTTTTCTGTGGCTAGTCTACTTTCTTCATCTCGCTTCTCTTTAGCCAATCTACTTTCGAATTCTAGCTTCTCTTTATCAGCATCTAGCTTCTCTTTAGCTAATCTACTTTCTAATTCTAGCTTATCTTTAACTAGTCTACCTTCTACTTCTAACCTATCTTTTCAGCATCTAGCTTCTCTTTAGCTAGTCTACTTTCTTCATCTCTTTCCTGCTTTGCTAATTCTCTTTCTTTAAGTCTAAATTCCCTTTCCCTAGCCTGTTCGTCTTTAACAAAGGTTCTAAGCTCCTCTCCAGCATAACCTAACTCCTTACCCATTTCCGTAAGATCCTTTATGGACGTCATGGTTATAGACATTGTGAACTACACACTACAATAATTACAATACACACGTCACTAATAATTCTACTCAACTAACTACTAATGGTAAGTCACTGTGTCCTCAGTAAATACCTGGGCATCATCATCGGACAAGTTACATACACATTTGTACTAGCGCTAACTACTAACGGTTATGTATAGATAGTATCTAGCTTCCACAAAACATATACACTACATAAAATATCTATATTTGATATTGGACATAAACCTTAAACAATCATCGAAATGTGTATAACATGTACATGTATATTTACTTCTCCCATTAATATAAGTATACTCGAGTGTCACAACATGAGTAGAACGTCTTGTTCGCCAACCTAATTGGATACTATGCGTATATCAAGGGAGGTAAAAACAAACACCCAAATTATTGAGCAAAAGTGCCTCAGACCCACTCGTGTAGACCACTGCGACCTCGCGCCAAGGAAAGAACGGACAAAACAGCAGTTTGGACTCACCCTACACTTGTCGTGTCTTGACTTGTCTTTCAAGCTGTGGCCGTGATCGTCGACAGTCGCCTTGATGGATCAGAGGGTGGTACACAATTCTAAATAAATAAGTAGAGATTTAGTATATCATCATAAAGATCACTTATTGATTCTTTCCCTCCGTAGTCGCCCAAAATCCCACTACTGACACCAGTTGTCACAGGATGACCTTAGTGGTTGTGCTAACTCAGGAAAGAATCAATGACGGTGAATGCATTTACATAAGTTTAATGCAACTTTTAAAATATGTTTAATATATATACAATTATCTAAAAAAAACAAGCGAATACACAAATGAACTATGAAAAGAGTGTTCTCCTGAACGTTTAAGACGTTCTTAGTATTGTTATAAATACTGAATGTCTAAGACACTAAAGTGTTGTTAAAGCTATAACAATGTTGATCTAGCGCGATAACTGTAATGCGCGAGAGCTCATGAAGATGATGATGCGCGAATTCAATGGATGATTGTCATCAAATGCCTTCTGTAAGGGTTGATGACGCGATGCAATGATAGTTAACCTCCACTGAGATTGTGAGTAATGTTCCTCCAGTGAGGATTGGTAACGGGCCCACCGTGTGTCCCGGGGGTTGTCGTTAGTAAAACCTGGCTGCGCAGGTACGGGGACCGTCTCCACCGCTTGTAAACGTTATTCGTGGAAGCTTAGCTCCACTCCTGGATATCCAAACCTAGATGGCTTACTCCAACCCTGGATGGCTTATATCCTGGATGGCTTAGGCTGTAATTATACATACGTTTTAGATGTCGGTTGACAAACATAACAATCTTGCATAATTATCATTACCCAAACAAATCATTATTCAATCAATATATGTACGAATGATGAGTAGCAATGTATACATATTCTACAACGCCATGTATACGCTATGTACGTCGCTGTTAATCAATGCCCCTAATACATGTAATATAAACATGATCAAATAACTCATATATTACACTCACTGAGTTATGCATGCACGCAATGTTAACAATCGTGTATTACATCACTGAGTTATACGCCAACGTAAACTAATGCACCTATTATCCACTGTTATCAAATTAATATTGTTTTACAATTAATGATCAATTACAATAATTACATCTAATAAAGTAACTTCAAATCATATGCTAGTCTAAAGTTATGTTTAAGAAACATCAATGCTAACCGGATGTCGTAACCGCCAAACAAGATGGCGCCGCCCACTGAATACAAATGTACGATAAAAGTTTAATAAAATTACTAACCACATGTTGCCTATGAATTTTGCCGTCCAATCTCTGTTCCAACAAAGTACTATCGATGATCCCGGCGAGAGCTAGAAGACAATGGGTTTTATAGCAAACATTACGCCCAAATCATTATTTCCCCCGTTCAGTCCGTGACACACGTGGCTAAATCTACAGTATTGAATCTACACGAGAGGCCCCTTATACAATTTTGCCGTTTAAGGAAAATATACCTATACGTTTACATGCATTAGCAAAAAACTAAACTTATGACACGGCCTCTCTGGCGGCCACTTAAAATGTGCACGCTTTTACGTGTTACATGAATAGATCATGAATATTGTGAAATTGTTTCAACTCGAACAATAGATTTTGGGTGTAACCGATAACTTACAAGAGCTATATACGACCAGTACGCTCTACCCATGACATTTTGTGACATTAACAAATATTATACTCTATTGAAATAAGCCTTATCTTTGTACAGTCAGTTTAAGTTAAAATAGTTCAATATAAAACTATTTTGTAATTAATTGCGTAATGTTTGTTTTACATGACAAAAGGAGCAGCATGATGGTTCTATAGGCGCCGCCATAGTTTATTCCCCGTGACTGAACCCACGTGTCCGAAAAGTAGTATCCAAGATGGTGTCTATTGCTTTCCGAGATTATTTTTGAAAATAGTTGAGGCAGTTCCGATTGTATTAGCAGTTTGCATGTCTGTGCCCATTTGTCTCTAGATATTGAATGAAAATACAACCATTATGTTTGCATACAATGTGTCCCAAATTGTCACTAGATAGTGATTGTATACAGTCATTATGTTCGCATACAATTTATGCCCATTTGTCACTAGATAATAAGTGCAAAGAATGTCATTATGCTTGTATACAATGAGGGCTGGCGTGGCGCAGTCGGTAGCGCGGCGGATTTGTAACCGGAGGCCCCGGGTTCAATCCTCCGTGGTGCCACTGAGTTCCGTCGGTGTGTTCTTGGGCAAGACACTTATCCTTAGCCTCGTCCGTCGGATGGGGACGTAAACCGGGCGGTCTCGTGTATCGGTCTATCCTCCGAGCACGTTAAAGAACCATAGGAATCTATTCGATAATAAGAGTAGGGCAGGTTCCCGGATTCCTATGTATCCTTCCCCTCCCTCTGGGGCGGCTCTAAATAACCTATACTGTGTTGATGAGCCGTTAAACAACATTCAATACAATGTGTGCACATTTGTCACTAGACAGTGAGCGCAGAGAAATCCATTATATTTGCAAAGAATGTTTGCCTATTTGTCACTAGATAGTGAATGCATACAACTAGATAGTGAGTGCATAAAGTGCATAAAGCCATTATGTTTCCATAGTATGTTTGCCCGTTTGTCACTAGATAGTGTATGCATACAACTAGATAGTGAGTGCATAAAGTGCATAAAGCCATTATGTATGCATAGTATGTTTGCCCATTTGTCACTAGATAGTGAAAATAAAACCGTTATGTCTGCATACAATGTGTACCCATTTGGAAGTTTTTGGAAGTTTTTTATTTCTAAATGCCATTAGGCCAGATTGGCCCATGAGGCAACATATTTACTATACAAACATATAGTCACATGACTGATGATCAATACATACATTCATCAAATACAAATAATGAAATCCCACAGGGATTTGTGTCTATTAAAACGTATTATTCGGAACACTATTAAATAATATTCCTGGGAGAATATACATACAGTAAGTTAGTTTATCTTAGCAAATATCACCATACAAAGAGACTGCTTCAGTGTTTGTGCATATCCATAATTAAGAAGAAAAAATAAAGAAAAAAATATTTACTTGGGAGAAGGAAAATATAGTTTAATTATTATATAATAATGCATTTCGTAATTTAAATGCTTTGAATATAAACAATCCAAAATTAAAGACTTCCCTTTTGTTTTCACTTTTTAACAGCATTACAAATTTGAACATACTTGGTCGTTGGAAATAAAAACTTGACACGTATTTCTTACGTAAATCATTATACAATGGACAACACAAAACAAAATGATATTCATCTTCGAGTATGTTACATACTACATCGTCTCTCATCTATATGAACTCTATTTCTGGACCATCTGCCCATTTCCACTTCTAATCTATGCGACGATACACGAAGTTTTGAAATGGATTGACGTGTGCATTTACTCTTAACAATATTTAAGTAAGGTTGTAGCTCAAAATTTGAAATATTTCGGTAAAACAACGCTCTGGATGAATCAATTCATCTTGTATTCCATTCTTGTATAAAAACATCTTTCAATCGTTGTTTAAAAATTGTTAAGAATGTATTGACGTTACCCACGCTTTGATGAAACCAAACATGGTAGAATCCATAATTACTTAAAAGATCTCTGACTTTGCTGGCCCAGTTTTGGGTGCCTGCATTTACACCAATATCACTTAACATATCATCATACATTAATCGTATATATTTCACATCCTCTGATTGTAAAATTTTAAACCAATATTTAATAATTGAGAACAAACGTCTACATTTTAATGTACTTCTACCTAGCTCACCATAAATAAAATCGTTTTGTGTCGATTTCTTAACACCCATCAACTTTTTACAAAACTGTGTGTGAACACGTTCAATACTATTGGCTTGGGCAAATCCCCATACTTCACAGCCGTATGACAGAATAGGATATATAAGTTTATCGAATAGGTCTAATACATGTTTTGGCGATAAGTCAATGAATTTGTATAAACATTTTTCAAGCTTAAAAATGGCTTTTAACGCTTGGCCAGATAACAAAGCCTGTGTTTCAGAAAATGAACCACCTGTAGTAAAGACAATACCTAAATACGTAAAACTACTAACGATTTCAAGTATTTCACCACTGAAAATAAATTGTGTATTTCTTGGAAGAATGCCACCTTTTCTAAAAACCATTACTTTAGTTTTGGCAGTATTTACAACTAATTTCCATTTTTGACAGTATTCATATAACGAATCAAGTCCTTTCTGCAAATCTGCAGCATCTTTTGAGAAAATTACAATATCATCGGCATAAAGTAGCAAAAATAGTTTCAAAAAGGAAATATCAATACCATCTAAACCTTTTACAACAAATTCTGCTTCAATATCATTCAATAACATTGAAAATAAAAACGGAGATAAACATTCTCCTTGGCGAACGCCTAATATACATGTAAATTCATTGCCAATCGTATTATTTAGTTTGATTTGTGATTTTATATCATTATACATGGATTTTATAATATACAATATTTTACCACGTATACAAAGTTTTATAAGTTTTAACCAAAGATTATCTCGTACAACATAATCAAACGCTTTCTTAAAGTCTACGAAAGCACAAAACATTTTTTCACTTGAGCTTAAAACCTTGTTAATTAATGCATGCAAAACAAAAACATTATCAGTTGTGGACATACCTTTTCTAAACCCTGCCTGGGCCTCAACATAAACGTTATACTTTTCTGCCCAACTATTTAACCTGTTGTTAAGTATCCGAGTAAACAGTTTTCCTAACGCACTTAATAGTGTAATGCCTCTATAATTCTCGACATTATTTACACTACCTTTTTTATGAAGTGGGATCACATAACCTGAAGACCATATTTTTGGAAAATACCCTGAATTTAATACCTTGTTAAATAAACATTTTAAAGTGGGACCTAATTGGCGTATTCCATTCTTGAAAAATTCATTAACATACAGATCTGGTCCTCCACTTTTACCATTTTTAAGTTGTTTAACGGCCATTTCTAATTCATTATCAGATATTGCATTATCTAATTCCGAGAACATAACTGCAAACTCATCATTAACATATCTATCATTAAACATAATGACATCATCATCTGGTGTAAAAAACCTATCATCAGGATTGTTAATTGCCTTAAAATATTGCTCATATATTCTAAGTTCTATTTTACCCGTTTTTAAACCACAAAGACCTTTTAACATATTCCAGTAGGATTTTGCATTTTTATACCGTGCTTTTATAAGTTTCTGTGTTTCATTTTGTCTATATTCAAATTTGGCTTGACGTATAGCTTCTTTATATTTTGTTCTAGCTTGTACCATTTGTTTTCTTGGTATTTCATTTTTGTCATTTCTAAAATTATTTAGTTTCTGATAAAATACATATTTACATTCTGCACAGTTATTGTTATACCATCTTTTATTTTCAAATACATCGTTGTTTTCATCTTTTTTGGAACAATCAGTGTTTATATTCCTTTTAAACAATGGTGAACAAACACCATCAATAATATTAGATAGGTCCTGCACACAATTATCAATATCATTATCACTAAAACAATTATGTATTTGATTTTGCAAATTGTTCAAATGCATTATAGTTTCATCAGAATCTAATGCATTCTTATAATCGTTAACGTGTTCGTAGTTCCATGCATATTTAAATGGAATTTTTAAGTCTGTTTCGTTAATATAATCACTAATAGTATTCTTTTTGTTAAAACAAAACGACCCCGTGACAATACAATGATCAGATACCTTGTTTGGCTCGTCAACTGCGAAATCAAATACATAATCACATACTTGTTCAGATATAAGAAAATAATCAATAAGACTACTGCCACGGTTGCATACATAAGTGAATTTTCCAATAGCTTTATCAATACCGAACCTACCATTCATAATACGTAGACAGGTTTGCTTGCAAAAATCTAACAATTTGTCACTAGACAGTGAGACAATACAGTCATTGTGTTTGCAAACAATGTGTGCCCATTTGTCACTAGATAGTGAGTACAAAGAAAGCCATTTATGTGTTCATACAATGTGTGCCCATTTGTCACCAGATAATGAGTGAAAATAAAACCATTATGTTTACATAGAATGCTTGCCTATTTGTCATTAGAGTGAAAATACAACCATTATGTTTGCATAGAATGTGTGCCCATTGGTCACCAGATAGTAAGTGAAAATAAAACCATTATGTTTGTATAGAATGTGTGCCCATTTGTCACGAGGTACTGAGTGCAAAATTCCAAAAAGTTTTCATACAATGTGTGCCTATTTGTCACTTGATAGTGAGTACAAAGAAAGTCATTATGTTCGCATACAATGTGTGCCCATTTGTCACCATATAGTGAGTGAAAATAAAACCATTATGTTTGCATACAATGTGTGACAATTTGTCACAAGATAGTGAAAGAAAAACCGTTATGTTTGCATACAATGTGTGCCCATTTGTCACTAGATAGTGAGTATAAAGACAGCCATTATGTTTGCATACAATCTGTGCCCAGTTGTCACTAGATAGTGAGTATAAAGACAGCCATTATGTTTGCATACAATCTGTGCCCAGTTGTCACTAGATAGTGAATGCAAAGAAAGCTATTATGTTTGCATATAATGTGTGCCCATTGGTCACCAGATAGTAAGTGAAAATAAAACCATTATGTTTGCATATAATGTGTGCCCATTGGTCACCAGATAGTAAGTGAAAATAAAACCATTATGTTTGTACAGAATGTGTGCCCATATGTCACTAGGTAGTGAGTGCAAAAAATACAAAACGTTTGCATACAATGTGTGCACATTTGTCACTTGATAGTGAGAACAAAGAAAGTCATTATGTTTGCATACAATGTGTGCCCATTTGTCACCATATAGTGAGTGAAAATAAAACCATTATGTTTGCATACAATGTGTGACAATTTGCCACAAGATAGTGAAAATAAAACCGTTATGTTTGCATACAATGTGTGCCCATTTGTCACTAGATAGTGGGTGCAAAGAAGCCATTATGTTTGCATACAATGCGTGCCCATTTGTCACCATATAGTGAGTGAAAATAAAACCATTATGTTTCATACAATGAGTGCCAATTTGTCACAAGATAGTGAAAATAAAACCGTTATGTTTGCATACAATGTGTGCCCATTTGTCACTAGATAGTGAGTGAGTAAACATACAACCATTATGTTTGCATACAATGTGTGCCCATTTGTCACTAGATACTGAGTGCAAAAAAATTCATTAGGTATGCATAGAATGTGTACTTATTTGTCACTAGGTAGTGAGTGAAAATACAACCACACCGTTGTCGCCGTAGTTATAATTGTTAGTTGAGTAATGTCCTGTCACCGCGACGCTACTGATTTTAAAGTAGTTTTCTAAAAAAAGTACTATTAATTTGCATATGATATCAAAACTATTCACTTCATAATTAACAATTTTAATAAATAAAAAAAATGTCTAGCATGTGCAACATGGTTTTATACATTCTACTCGTTTTAGGGTTAGCTTACTCCTGTGACCTAGATAATTTAAAGTTATGTATGTTTGAATTTTAAGTAAAGAGTATGATAATGGACCTTTGGAAACGGCCGAGCACGACACATACGAAATATTGCAGTCTCGATTTGATTGAGACTGTTCATGAGTGGTAGTGAAATATGCTAGCTACCGCAGTCGATTTAACGATTTAAATGTGCAAAATTATTATAAAAATTTAAAGGTAGTTGTTTTAAAAGATAAGACTAAAATGAATGTACTGTTGGAGTTTATATGAAAAAGTAGTTTTTAAAATATGTCGAAAAACTGTAACGTTAGCTTACTTTTTTTTAACGTCAATGTCAGTTTAAAACGTCAGCGTATTACTTACGGGACGGCAGAACTGACGGCGTCATTTCCGGGTTTTTAAGTTAAGGGGACAGTCCTCAGATTTGATCGAATGTCCATTGTGTAAATCAGAAATAAAAAAACTAAGCATATTTGAGTCCATGTACGGTATTAATAATAATTATAAATTGCATGTTTTATTTGATTTTTTTGCGGTTTTGAATACAACTTTATTTTGATATAGTCAAATATTTCTTTTTTTTGTTTTATGCAGGCTATAAATAGAAAAATACGAAAATATCCAAAACTTCCAAAAACAACCTAAAATGGCTGATTATACTCCACATTTGAATAATTCCGGATAAACTCTTTAAAACATGTACAATTTATCGTTTCCTGATATGCAAGAGCATGGTGAATGCAGCAATGACCATGTCATGCTTGGCAAATTTCTTTTATTGTTATTTATTGACATTTGAAATATTTGTAAAATTGTATTTTAAGCATGCTTTGGGAGGTGGAGTAATCTTAAGAAATGGGGCAAAAGTTGTAAAGAAAATGCTTATTGGTATTTCTATTTGGTATGAAAACATGGGTAATTTAATTGTCTTCAAAAACATGTATAATCCAATGATGGTGAGATTTATGTTTGCACAAGGATTCAGGCTACGGGCTTGGCAATGGTTTTGATTGCTGAAAATTGGACATTAAACTTTGGAGTGCCCCCTTAAGGATGTTGGCTGGTCAAGTTTTGACATTTTCAAGTCTAAACATTTTATTTTTTAAATCATAGTTTTATTTTACAACAGAATTGTTTCATTTTTTCCATTCTATTAGATATTGATATAATGTAGGATTTAAGATGGTAACATACCAAATTTTAAGCAATTTTTTTTTTTCCATATTTTTTCCGTCATTTGTGATCATTTTTTGTTGTCAACAAAATAGGGGGTATGGGTAGCTCTGAGTAGAATTTATCCTTTTGCTATAGAATAAATCAGATTTTTGTTTTCCAGTAGTGGAAAACATATATAAAAGTAGATACTGAGCTAATTTTATTTTTGATCTCCATGTCAATAATGTGTGTACAGTATTTTACATTAAAAATGTCAAAATAACTCCAAAATGGGTGTAATTTAAAGAATTTTTAATAAAAAATCATTAGAAGCCTGGTGACCTATATATTTTTTTACTTGTTTTGAAAGAAATGTCATAGGACCTTGACATATACAAATTTTAAAAAAAGTTGATCATTAGAACATATTTTTTTATCTTGAATTAATTTTTCGGTAAAAACAAAAGTGGGTGGGGTACGGTCCATATACGTTTGCTTTTTAAAGTAAAAAGAGAAATGAGGATTACAATTGTTTTTGTATGATTTGAAAGGTATGTATATATGCAATCGAAAATTAATTGTTGTTTTTCAATAAACGTAGTGTTATGAAAACAATTGTGAAAATGTTCAATGACTATATTTTTCATCTTTTTAGTGAAATTTTGAAGTTAGAAATATGTGCCTTCTTCAATTACGTCTAGTGGGAAAAAAAGCGTGGTGACCTAGCCTTTTTTTGATAATTTTGAATCTAAGTTATACCAAAGAAGCCTTAAATATTAATTTAAAAAAAATCTCATCACTACGTCCTTTCCCAGCCAACCTCCTTAACACGTTCTGACGTTCTCGATCTTCAATAACGGTCTGAATATTTGTTGCTTTTTTCGGCGTTTGTAGCGTTATATAATTACCTTACCCCATTATTCCTTTTTTTATTGTAAATATAAATGGGCCCCTTTTGCTGGCATTATCTCTTCCAATATCAAATGATTTTTGAGATTGTCTCTTTAATAATCCAAAGTTCGATGAGTTACATTGAACCTGTTCATACAGGTTTCAACCAGTTCCAAGAGGAGTATACGTCGACGTGTACTGAGCAGAAAGTTTTTCTGCCATTCAAATCCGACAGGCAAACAGTAAAGTCGCTTTTTCCCATCCACCTACCCACCCACCCACGTCATTAAGAACTTTAATGTAACGTTACAATAATACCATAGGAAATACTTAACGACATATATGGGTTACATATGGCGGAGGTACAGCGGACACATATATTTCAAATAATACTGTATATATATCATTGTATTGTGTTAACTATTTGTATCCTCACAGACCTTAAGGCCTATTGGAATTTTGAATAAAACATAAATACATATATATATATATATATATATAGGGAGAAATATTTGTGAATTACCAAGGACAGAAAACCTTAGGACGAACTACGACAGGGCGCCAAGCTATGACACAGAAATCAAGCGTATGCATTCACTTCCTAAAAAGGATAGCTGCAACACACGCTGATGAACTGTATCTCTAATCATAACCCACTCGTCTGGAGGCACAATTAACATATAGACGCATACATACATACAATTATAGCTCATATGAGTTGGCCACATTTAAGCAATATATATATCAACGCGTAGTGTTTCAAATTCGAGCTCTTAGTGAGAGCTTTATAGCTCTGTGTTCAATTCACATGTTATAAGGTACATTGGACAGGATCTCCAATATTCAAGGAGCAGGATCCGGAATCATCGCCATTGAATTCTATTGTTTATTTGTTATTCTAACACGACCTGCGCAGTCTTTCATATACGCAAATAAGAGAGACAACTGTATGTTATTTAACGCACGAGTGATTGAATTACTCGCATCCGAACGACTACCTGTATTTTATTCACCGATAAAATACAGGTAGGTGTTTATTATTTCGATTCTAACACAACAATAACCCCATTGTTTACGCTATTGTGAGGGCACTATATATTATCTCGGAGGTCAAGGTAATCAGGCTGCTATGTTTACAGGCTGTTCCATTGGGCGCCCCCGTATGCAAAGTTCTGCGCTGTACAATATGTTTAAATACACTAGTAGTCACGTGACAAACAATTAAGTCATTGCTTACTTAACGTTCTCAGCTTGTTCAAGATGCTTATTAATGTTATATGTACTGATGAATATGATGGGTTTATATCGGGTGTGTGCAAGGTTTGGGAGCATGGCAAGTTTGTTGTAATTATCATTTCATTAAAATTACTGTTGAGGTTGTCTTCGTGATGTATGTTTACCAGGTGACGTCATGTAACGTGGCGCTTCCAACGGATGAAATATACGCGGAGAATTAATGGAACAGCTGTATTTTATTGTAGAATAACATACAGCCCTTCTTTGTGTATATGAAAGACTGCGCTGGTTGTGTTAGAATCTACGACAAAATACAGGCTGTTCCATCGGGCGCCCCCGTATGCAAATTCTGCGCTGTACAATATGTTTAAATACACTAGTAGTCACGTGACAAACAATTAAGTCATTACTTACGTCATATAGCTTGCGCTGTATGACGTCAAACGTTTTCAGCTTGTTCAAGATGCTTATTAATGTTGTATGTACTGATGCATATGATGGGTTTATATCAGTGGGGTGCAAGGTTTGGGAGCATGGCAAGTTTGTTGTAATTAACATTTCATAAAAAATACTGTTGAGGTTGTCTTCGTGACGTATATTTGCCAAGTGACGTCATGTAACGTGGCATGAAATATATGCGGGGAATTAATGGAACAGCTGTATTTTATCGTAGATTCTAACACAACCTGCGCAGTCTTTCATATACACAAAGAAGAGAGAATATACGTCATGAAGACAACCTCAACAGTAATTTTAGTGAAATGTTAATTACAACAAACTTGCCATGCTCCCAAACCTTGCACCCCTTTCACAAAACTGATCCAGAAAGGACAATAAATGACAGAGAACATTTGTGGAAATTTGAAACAGAGCGTTCAAGGCATGATAACAAATTGGAAGGGACGGTGGGAATATGTTAAGATATGATTATATGGACACTTTCTTTGTTCCTATTCTCAACAAATAAAAGTTATGAATAATATTTTTGTCAATTTTTTGTAATTCAGTATACATAAAAACCTCAATAATATCATGGTTACATACGTTACATAATATGCTGATAAAACAGTAACTTGATTTATGATGATTACGCTTTTTTTTTTTACAAAAAACTTATTGCTTGTCTTTAGGTATATCTTTGTTCTTCCATTTGTTTAGTTAGCCAGTTACATAGGCGAATAAACAATTGGTGTACACTTTTGAAATGTTTGTGCATATGTTGTTCCAAATTGTTTCAGTTAATTTTGTTATAAAATATTCCAAAGTTGTTCCAAAATTGTGTTGTTATATTTCTTTTTACATGCTTTCAATTGTATTCATATTGGTCTAGTGTTGGGGACTACAACAGAACAAAACCAGCTTATATGTATTGTTCACTTACTATTTTATTAAAAAATTGTCTTAATCAACATATTTAATGCGTAAGTAGGTTACACAGACGAAATCACATTCTATATTCAGCAAAACCGTCATAGTTAACTTGAAACAACAATCAATTTAGTATATCTCATATAGTGTACCTTACGTATAACTATAGATATACTTTAATATGTGATGGCGAGTTGTCCGTCGTCCGTCGTGAACTTTTGTCTCGTTAAGACGATAGTGCCTTCATTTTCAACGGATCTTTACCAAACTTTACCAGATTGTTAATATCAATAAAAGCTCAAACAATTTCGAAAACCGGCTAGATCTGACCACTAACAGCGGAGTTATGGCCCTTGCAATACCGCGAATATATCTACTAATTTCATTATAGGGCATTGACGATTTTAAAAAACCTTTTCATGAAATCCAATCAGATAATCAGTGATCGCTTTGAATCCATGTAATAAGAAGTAACACATTTCAAGACATATACGAGGGTGCTTCAAAAAGTTCTGTCACTAGGCATATATCCTTTGAACTGGATATTACACTGAGATAAAGTAGTGTATTTATAGTACTACTGGGTTCGCTCTCTTAAATTCCACAACAAAAGAGAAAAAAATCCAGTTATTTATACCCCTGAATTACCTCTCCCTACCACACCTTTTGGATACTGGCATCTCTGAAAATGTCCTTGTTACAAAACGTTATAAAAATTATTTGAATATTTCTATGCTTTTAAATTTTCTTGTACGCCATCTGTTGTTATTCGCCCATAATCCATGAAAATGATTGTCAATAATTCGGAAAGGTCTTGCTGCAAACCAGATATGAGTGAATGCATATCCCTTAATTTTAGCAGAAATGACACTGATTTTCTTCATTTTGTTTACGGAAATTTATAATATCTTTTAAATGTCGTAATTATTCTCATAGTATTAATATGTTTTCATATATTTTTACAAATCCTAGTCCTTCAGTGTTTACATTTTATATTCAACACATTATTGTAGAATTTTGTACAATGTTTAGTGAAAATATCGATCATCCAAAAACGCTGTTTAAGGAGACTGCCCTTCCATTTAATGTCCATTTATCATTAAATTAATTTTACACGTTAGCGTTAGCTTAAAGTGTTGATTTCTAAGACAATGCCTTTTCATCTACCATGCTTAAATTTTGAATCTTGTTATGCACAGATATAACTGGTTATGTATGAGAAATTTCAAAGGTCTTCGACAATTACTTAAAGAGAAACAGGCATTTTAAAAAGTAACAATTAACATGAAAAAAACTCAGGACGAAAATGCCTCAGTATGTACAAGTGATGTGTATTAAATGTTCCATAACTTTCGTCACACAAAAGATACAGCATTCATTTTACCATCAATGGAATGGTATTGAAACCCTCTTTCATTTGGTACCAAACATCAACACTCACAACGAGCACATAAATGTTAAAACGCGTTAGTGACAGAACCTATTGAATGACCCTCGTAATTACTGCTTTACTGTAACATAAGAGCCGCTATATTACTGTAGTAACTTCATCCGTTTTTTAAAACAAATTTGGTGTTGATGTTATGACAGACTGTGGCGCATGCCCTGAGTAAATTGCTCTAACGTTTGCTAATTGATGCAGTTGCACAGCAATTGACAGGGTCTAGGACCACGGAACTCCAATTCACATTTTTTCGACTAGCCAATAGGAAGGGTATCGGTGACGATGGGCTAATATATACAGACTCTAATGAATATGCTTCTTCTACAGTTGAGAGTATGTAGGCTGGAAACAGTACCACAGAAATGTTCGTGGGATAACACCAACATATGAAGCGCAAATGACGGTGCTCCTTGTGCCGTTTTTATTTTACGGCGATGAAAAAGAACGTCTTTCGACACAGATTAGAGAAACACTTTATAATGGTTCAAATAAAGCATCCATTGATTCACCAGATGACGCCACGCAATTTAAATTGCCATATCAGGTAATATTGCAAAGAAAATCCCAAAACTTGGTGCTTACGTTGTTCAAAGTCGGCAACATTCAAGTTCTGATTTATGTTTCTGGAAACAGCTTATGTTAATCAGTATTAGCGCGGAATGATCGGGTGATTGGACATTACATCTCGCGACGCAGGCAAGTACGCGGCCTTATTTCGTCAGCATAACACATTCCAGCTACGCAAGATAGTAACCTGTATATCCTTTGGAGATGCTCGTAGATATACTAGAAGACATGTAAACCTTTTTTTTTACCAATCCAGTTTTCCTTTCGACACTGTGAAAATGGAAAATTTATCGGTATCTGGAGCAACATGGCAGTGGAAAAGATTACTAGTTGTGACTCTAAAAGTGCAAATTCTTCCTGCAGTTCATGACTGACCGATTGCGAATCTGTTTGATCGTTTTATGTAATTGGAACTAAAACATTTATCAAGTTGATGGGAGTAAATGGTGCTTCTAACTTCAAAAATAGAATCGCCATGGCAGATGACTCGGGCTAGACAGTGTTTTTTAAACAGGTCTTTAGTAGCCATTTTCGTAAGACCCCAAAGGACGATACGCAGCTTTTAACCACAGTTTAGATAGACTATGAATGAAGTAGTTGGATTAAAATTAATGTTTATCAAAGCTTCCACCATGATGTGAAGGCACTTTTAAGCTCCATGTAAAAAGTGCATCGAATCAAGCAACACTAAATATGAATGACGATAATTCAAACCAAGAGCCTGAGTTCCTTGCTAAACATGGATGAGAAATGAGTGATAAAGGATTGACACAGACGTATTTTTTGGGAGAAATGGCATCAGACATTCTGCGTAACACATCATGCATTTGCAGCTGTACACGGTCATATTCCACAACAACATGCGTTTGCAAAACAAAAACAACATGTCGTTCATGATATCCACATTTGTTTTTAAGAAATTGGAAATATCATTTCTGAAGAGGTCCGTCTGTCACTCCGTCACGACCTTGTGGTTCCTAGACGGTTCGAGATATTCAGACATTTTGATTAGCTCAAACGTTTTCTTTTAAGATTAGTCTTCTACTTTTATCTCTTGTTTGAGTTTGTTGCTTCCAAGGGATACCCTGTTCAGTATTTATTGACATTCACTTTAGCGTTTGTTTAGTGCTGTATGGCGGTCGTAAAAAGTCGCCCCGACTACAAATCAGAAGTGTTATTACTTACTAATCATTTGGTATCATCAAGCCCAATTTTTGTGGCTTAAAGTAGAATATCGCTTAAACCGGTGCTAGGAGGCGTGAGAGTGTTGTACTTCACATTACCTCTCATGAACAGACTCAATAAAACTGAGTCTCTATATTTATCTCTTGTTTGTGTTTGATCCCCTGTTCAGTATTTATTGACCTTGACCGTCTAATTTCACAACTCATTTTTTTTCTTAAAATTACCTTTGGACGGAACTCCTTCCAGACCATTCGAGGTGAGAAGGGAAGCTTGTTGAAGATGAGGGTGTCCTTAAAGTTCTGAAATTTGACCTTCATCATCAAGGTCAGGAGTTATTTTATGCCTGAAAATGGCTTGTGTACGGGAATCCTTCTAGACCGTTCAAGGTAATAAGCTGAAACTGTGTATGAAGCGTGTTGATGATGAGAAGAAGCCAATACAGTTCTGAAATTGACATTCACCATCAAGGTATCATTGAGATATACAAAATACGGATATTGTGTGATGGCTTCCATAGACTGGCTCTAGTTGAGCCTTGCAACTGTAAATTAGACGAACACGTTCGCAACAAAGCTAACGCAAGTGCACTATAGGTGCCCAGAACAATGATGCTATCGTAGTGGGGAAATCAAGGAGAACTTAACAGTGCCATGTATAGTGAAATGGAAATGTAACTTAAGAACAAAACATAACACTTTAGCAATAGGAAAGATTAGAATCACAGTGGAAGATGTAACATGTATTCCTGTATACTGTAAAAAGTTGCCATTGATGGGTACATATGAACAAAGATTTAGCTCATACACCATAAGTATAAAAAGGGGAACTTAACCGCAAAATAAGGTATAAAAGTCGAACAGGAAATGTCACATTCACAGATCACAGTTAACTGAAAACAAACATTTGAAACAAATAACAATTACATGGATATATAGAAGAAAAGTATGTGGCACTGTTAATATAAAAGCGTTGACACCTTAGTATTAGGGGCTAGGGGAAGTGTCTTGCCTCAGTATTCCGAAGTAGTCCGTGGCACCAGCGAATCTCAGACCCGTGATATCCGGATTCAGATTTGAACGTGCTTATCCACTTGGTCACCACATTCAACAGATACAGTGTTAAGTAGACGTTAATGAAAGGATAACATCGTTAATTAAAGGATAACATATACACAAGCCATAGATATACGTGCATTTAACAAAAAGACAAATAGCAATGGTTGTCTTCTTGGTAAGCATGCGGATATAACGAAGATATATATTACAGATGAGATAATAATTACAAGTTTTATTTGGAATTAATAGAAGATGAAGTGAGTATAAGCTAATTTAAAACACATCAAAAAATGTCACACGTGTTGGTATATAAATGGTATAAGCATAAAAAAGAATCAAATATGAATTATACTATGTGTATGATACACAGATATATTTTAAGTGAAGCCTTAAACATGCTAATACAATCGAATTGTAACTGATATCATGTCTTGATGTATCTCGTTTGCTTGAAAAATATATAACATGTGTTAATTCGTTGTTGTTTTTTAATTGTTTGATTGTTCTTTCAATACATATTCAAAATCATCAACATATTTTTGTGTTAGTTAAAACATTAAATAAACTGATATCAATTTTAAAGCTTATTGTGGGCAATTCATTAGGCATATAATAAAACATAGTTAAATTTAAACGCAAACAACAAATAGTAAGTTTGCAAATAGTAAGTTTAGAAACAAAATAAATCTTCTTAAAACTGATTTCTAGGTTTCACCATCTCGTTTTATAAGTGTTTTCTTTAAATTAATGTTTTTTTAAACACGTGTTAGATGCAGATTGTAATCAGTAAGGCTTCATACTTTAATTTGATATCAATCCACCAGTGATTTATGATAAATGCGAAGCTGCATATGTTTAATCATTTTTAAATTGTATTGTCTCCCTTTATGCATCCTTTTATCGCGTCTGTTTCCAACAATAAGTGACATATATGGAATATTTTTTGTATTGAAAGTTCCGCAAAAAATACCTAACACATTTTTCTGCAAAACATTGCCTTAAAATTTGTACATACATCTCTTTGGTGATTTATGTTAAAAACAGTATTTATTTTTGTTTTATGAGTGTAATGTATTTTAACCGTTGACTACCAACAATCGTACCATTTTGCGCAAGTAATTTCAACTGATCCGTGTTAGAGGGCTTATACTTTCCAATGATATCATAGTTATCCATTTTCTAGGTGGTCCCAACAAATTTATAAAAAAGAGCGTCAATTGTCACTCATGTCTAGTTTGGCTGTCTTGAGACAGAAGACTCAAGCGGCACAACAAATAGCCTTGTTAAACAATATAAAGGGTAAGGGAGTTTGGGTGTATGAAACTTTGTAGAAATACGAATTTTACTAAAAACAATTGTATGAAATATAAACCGCTCACCTGTAATAAATAAAAATCTAGGATTAGTTAACTCTAGACAACTGTTAAACTTGATGTTCAGATATTTGCTAGATTTACTCCCTTTTGTAATAATTATAATTTTTTGTCATTCAAATTAAATTTATTATAAAAGTTATAATAGCTAAAATGACATAGTATGTGCCGCCTACGAGTAGCCCAACTGAAATTGCATGTACAATGTAACTCAAACAATTTAATTGAAACTTCCAGTTTACTATATATAAACCCCTTATCTAGTCAGAGCAACCCTTGATTATAGATACAAATTTGATAAATATGTGAAGGGATACATTCTCAGATTATATTATAAACTAGGCCGAGTGTGTATTGATCAGTTGATTTAAGTATAACGGGGACTGGATAAATGTGTATACAATATAACTGAATTAAGCACAACACACACTTATTAAAGCATTGTATCCGTAGCAACTTTAATAGGATGTTATATAAGGGGAACATTGTCCTTAATGCAAACACACTTATTGGACGAATGTGGCAACGGGCGCCATCCCATACTTATAACTTCTTATTTAAGTCCCTTTATGAGAGAGAGAATATCACTGCTTACTGATACTTGCTCAGGTGTCAGCTGCATTATCTCATATATAATTAAGCCGGGACGGTATGCACTCTATGCAAAATGTTATATAACTATAATATACATGCATGTTATATAACTATAATATACATGCATGTTTTTATAAAATTATGAGTAGGAATAACCATTTATATAGGAATATCTATTTGTATAAATGATACATTTTAGATATTTTGATTCGTGTTATACCAACGTTAAGTGGTACTGCTCTATTATATGCTACGATCTGTTCACATAGACACAAAAAACGACACAGTTATAATTGTTGTCACTATAAAACAAAGCAGAAAACAAATAGTATCTGAGCTATTAACCACATCTACCCATGTGACATCACCATCCTTAATGTCTTCCTTCGCAAACATAGAATTCTCACTAGCATCACTCACAACACTTGTTTTGTCTTCATCTTTATCGTCTTTGTCGTCTGCATGTTCCAATTCATCATTTTCGTGTTTGCTCCCAACAGCGGAATTCGTTCGTTTGTTATTAAAACTAGGATATAGATTTGAATCCTCTCGTTTGTTGATGCCATAGAATGGTCGATCTTGCAAACCTGTTGAAGGTCGTTTAGAAGATAAACTAGTTTCGATAACTAATGACATCGTACTTGGCTCAGGGGCAAAACGTGCAACCGATCTTGGACGGTTAATCGAAGGAAATGGAGAATGGCTTGTAGACTGACCTCGATCTGTAGACACCGGAACCGAACTGTTATGCAGAGATGTTTCTGTTTCCGGGTTAAGAACAGTATTTTCTTTTTGCAAGATGATAGACGCAGTAGTAAGTTCTCTTTTCATCACCAACCCATTTTCTTCTTCGCTGTCGTTTTTATCCTGTTCCGACATTTGTGAATACGTTTCTACCTCTTTAAATTTAACTGTTTTTGTTTTTTCTTCCTTTTTATAATAATTGATTTTATATTCTGTTTCGTCATCGTCGGTATTTCCTTCTTCAGGCTTTCCTGTATTATTTCTAACATGTTCAGCAATACTTTCATCGATGTTGCTGATAAGTAGGATACTATTTCTGCTACTTGTTTTAGAAGAATTATCAGTTAAAACATCTATGTCTGTTTTCTTTTCATGATTATTGCTGATGTCTTTTACTTGATTACACTCTATTTCGAACGAACTACATCTTATCTTGCAATGAACCAAATGTATATATTTAACTATCTTCTTCAATTTCTGACTTATGGGATATCGGATCTCTTTGAAAGTTAGTGCTCTAAGCTGCATCACAGTGATCATGACTGTCAACGCACTCACCATGGACATCGTCAATATATAGGTCGCATACAGAGAGATGGTGTCAGAGTTGTCAGGCACGGAACTGCTAACGACTATCAAAACAACAACAAATGACAAGAAAACTGTCACACTGAACCCAGATTTTTCTCCAGAATGACATGGAATTCCAAATGTAAAGACGTTCAGGTACGCCAGCATCATAGTTGGGATGGTCATATAGAACGTTATGTATGATGGGTTTCTTTCTAGTGTTAAATAAAACTTGACGGTGTTTTGAGAGTTGCTTGTTTCGATTTTAGTACTGAAGGCTTTAAGCTTCCATTCTGAATTTTCCTGAAAATGTTCGTGTAATTGGAGTCCGTTGGTCCCCAATTCCGTGATCACTTCTGTATCACTTGAAGCCCACGTGCCGAACTGAAATAAACAGGTTTGATTAGGAATTAATATCAAAATATGGATACGTATAGCCGAGTTGGTCAGTGCCGTGTTTCTATTATTTCGAGTTTGTGTTTGAGGTGGGGCTAAAATTACGTCTGGTGAAGCTATGATATGAAAAATATGTAAGATGTCTGAAATATCAAGTTATAGACGTAAACAACGTATAGAAGAGAGAGATTTGTTTTAATTATAACATATACTATGTGCGAACCAAAGCGGGGACAATGTTCTATGGTTACATTGCAAAGAGTTTTCGTAGATTACACGTTTTATGTAATTATCATTAAATGATTGAAGAAGCAGTGTTCATATGTACTATTAGTATTGCCAGAACATTTTGAGATGTTTCGTAAGGCTTACATAATTATCACATTCAACGATTAATAAAAGGCAAATTCCGTCGTCTTAACCTGAGAGGTGCATTTTACGTTATAGGATAAATGTTTTCCATGGCTAAGAGTTTGACGCGAGCATCGAATTATATTGTCGTTGGCGTTTCATTAAGGTTTGGATATCTAGTTGAATATATAATGAGATTTCCAGAGATTGCAGTGGGAACGTGGTCCTTGAATGCTACATTTCCTGTTCGACTTTTATATCTACGTATACTAGCGTAATACATACCGAAAAGGTGATCCTGGTAACAACGGACACACATACGTTTATAAACATATCTATAATACTGTGACCTACTGTTGTAATATTCCTTGTGATTTGTATTTATCGGTGTATATGCTCCAAAAGATGATACATGGGTAAAGTTAATGTATATTAATATAAATGCAATATGTACTTAAACGCTAACCCTGGTTAAAAGGTTGATATATTAACTTGGACGAAATATACGTCTATTATTTTAACAGTTATTAAAGCTACAGAGTCCCTATATCAATCGATTTCTTCTTTGTAGGCGTGTCTTTATTTGTTACTTCATGTTCACCAACTCATGTCGAAATCGGGTATTTAAGCGAGCAAATATAGTGCAGGAAATCATTTACTGTATATACATCGACCAGTGCACATCGTACCTGTACACAGGTAACAGTAATTTTACCGACAAAAAAAGTTTCGGGGCTCGAACACACGACCTTCTGATTTCAAGTCCTGTGCTCTATCCACTGAACTACAACGCTACTTGAGAAAATAGTATACTAACTACCATAAATTATGAGGCAAAATAACTAAACATGTTTGAACGCAACTAAAGATGGATCAATAAATATGTAGTCCATATTGTCGCACGTGTAAATTAGCATTGCTTGGTGTAATACTGTATGTTATCAATATGAAACTAATACTTCGCCTCAAATCAACCAAATCTCGACTTGTTATTTAGCGCTTGATGAGTTTGTGTGCGCGTTTGTGGTTTGTTATTACGTAATGCCTATTTAGTGTTAAAAATGCTACAACATACTAATAAATAGCAGTGGTCTAGTGGTTGAGCGTATATCTTTCAAAACTTACAAATGCAAGTCTGTGGTTCAAATCCCGTGCCGGGCAACTTCTTTTTATCACATATATTCTGGAGCCGTATATTTATCGATGTTACCTGTACGGAGACTAAATAAAAATGTGAAATTTTACGCATCGATTTCTGCTTATATACCGACTTTGGGGGTGTTCGTCGATTTGAAACTACTTCACACGTGACTAATTCATATTCATAAGTTATTACCAGTTAAAATAGGGACTGTACAGCTTTAAGCCACACGTCGAAAACAAAATAAGAGGGCCAAAGGATCCTGAATCGATCACCGGATGGTACTTGCAAAGATGAAAACAAGTGTCAAACAAGCTTATTAAATTTATAACAGAATTAGATCATGCAGTTGATGGCGCGCCATCGCAAATTCCCGCGCCCGCATTAAAGCGTTCAAGCCCAGTCAGTGTATATATGGTTATAGGGTGGGAATCTCATGTGTTTCCAAGTTATGACCAAGGAGCTTTGTCCGCCTGGGTGGGGATGGATCCCGGGGCAAAAGCTGGCTGGATTGTTATATCCTTCTGCTCATGCCCATTACGTGAATATAATGTTAAAGGGCGGGATCTCAACGGGTTTCAAGTTATGACCATGACCCAAAGGCTACTTACCCAGGGGTGGGGACGGACCCTCAAGCTGATTCTGGTTTGATGGTTAAATCCGTCTGTTCATGCCCTGAGTAAGTGTATATATGGTTATAGGGTGGGGATCTTAACGGATGCCAAGCTACGACTCAGGCATTATGTCCCCAGGAGTGGGAACAGACACCGGGGCCGATGCTGGTTGGATAAATGTATAACTCCGGTTTCAGAGAAGAAATTATTTTAAGGTTTCGTCGAAAGCAGGTCACAGTGACCTGCAATTTTGCACATGATGTTAGATGCATATAAGGGACATTTTGGTGAAGTTTAGCGAAAATTCTACGAGATAAACAAGATACGCATGTCGTAACGGAGACCAGACATTACCTGAATTTTGTCGAAAGTAAGTCACAACGACCCAAAATTTTGTTAGATGCATACAAGAAACATTCTGATAAAGTTTGGTGAAAATCCTGTGAGACAGAAGCAAGATTAGCATGCAGTAGCTGAGACCTGACATGACCTGAATTTGGTCGCAAGTAGGTCACAGCGACCCGAAATTTTGCACATGATGTAAGATGCATATGAGGAAGTTTGGTGAAAATACTCAAGGAATTGAATTGAATTGAATGTTGTTTAACGGCTCATCAACACAGTATAGGTTATTTAGAGCCGCCCCAGAGAGAGGGGAAGGATACATAGGAATCCGGGAACCTGCCCTACTCTTATTATCGAATAGATTCCTATGGTTCTTTAACGTGCTCGGAGGATAGACCGATACACGAGACCGCCCGGTTTACGTCCCCATCCGACGGACGAGGCTAAGGAAAAGTGTCTTGCCCAAGAACACACCGACGGAACTCAGTGGCACCACGGAGGATTGAACCCGGGGCCTCCGGTTACAAATCCGTCGCGCTACCGACTGCGCCACGCCAGCCCTCAAATACTCAAGGAAGAAGCAAGTTACGCACGTATTAGCAGAGACGGGACATGACCTATATTTCGTCGAAAGTAGGTCACAACGACCCGAAATTTTGAAATGATGTAGGATGCATATAAGAAACATTATGGTGAAGTTTGGTGAAAACCCTGCGGGAAAGAAGGAAAATACGTATGTCGTAGCGGAGACCGGATGTGACCTATATTTCGTTGAAAGTAGGTCGCAGCGACCCAAAATAATGGTGAATTTGATGTTGGATCCATATAATGAACATTTTGGTGGAGTTTGATGACAATCCTGCATGTAACGATGAAGATATTAAGAAATGAAAATCGGACGCATGGACGAATAGACTAACGGAAGAATGAACGGATGGACGAACTGACACACATACGCCTGGATGCGATTTTAATCGCTAAGTCGAGACCAAAAACAGGGTCAACAAACATTGCATTACCTTACTCATAATAAAAGTTACTGAGCAGAAACCATTTTTGTTATTTTTAGTAACAGTGACCTTGACCTTGAACCCAGTCGCCTCAAATGCAATCCCAATCTTTCTTTCCAAATACGCTACCAACCCAGTAAGTTTCGCCGCAGTACCTCACTCGTAACAAAAGTTATTGAGCCAAAACCATTTTCCTACTTTTAGTAACAGCGACCTTGACCTTCTTGATTCCAGTAGCCCCAAATGCAATATCAACCTTCCTTTCCATGTAAGCTACATACCCAGCAAGTTTCGTCACAATACATCACTCCTAACAAAAGAAGTTATTGAGATAAAGCCATTTGTCTATTTTTAGTAACAATGACCTTAAACCCAGTGACCCCAATTGCAATCCCAACCTTTCTTTCCACAGAATCTACCTACCCAGCAAGTTTCGTCACAACACCTTACTCCAAATAAAAGCTATTCAGCGGAAACTATTTTTCTATTTTTAGTAACAGCCATAACTTATGTTATTTATCCGATTTGGCTGGTTTTCGAACTCGTCCGAGCTTTCGTTGATATCAACCACAGGTACCGGTTTAAAAAAAAAAAAAAAAAAAAAAAAAGTTATATTCTATTAAATAGCATATCAGAAAATCAAGGGCCATAACTATGGTGTAAATGGTCCGATCTGGCTGGTTTTCAAACTTGTCCGAGCCTTCATTGATATCAACAATCTGGTAGAGTTTGGTAAAGATCGGATGAAAAATGAAGGTCATATCTTGTTAACGAGGCATAATATTGCAATTTTAACTATATCATGGGCCTTAACTCCTGTGTTACTGGTCCGAACTACAGGTACCGGTTTAAAAAAAAAAAAAAAAAAAAAAAAAAAAGTTATATTCTATTAAATACTGAAGGTCAGCATCGAGGAAATCCCAAAATACAGGCATGCATCTCTAAACAACAGCTGCAGTGTTAGTTTTTGAAGTCCCACAGAGCTGTCATATGCTGCAATCAACTCAGGAATAAATTATCTTTCCAATTACATACATTTTCATATGTCCACACCACATAAGAAAAGCTCTGGTGCTCGAAAAACACAGAAAACGTACCTGTTTTTAAAAATCGACTCTAAGCCAGTCCGTATTATTCGCCTATACAGACCCCCGTAGACCGCCGTTTAGCCTTTGTAGAAGCTCCCGCGGACATAACAACTCATCGACACTATTCCTTACGCACAAAATGTCTTTATCCATGCAATAAATAATGTCCAAGTACCTTTCGGACGATCAAAAGTACTCGTTTTCAAAAATCTCAGTATCCCACGACGCCATTTGCATTGAGAATGCCGGAAGTTGATAGCAAAGCCGCAGAAATACTTGTTAAATACTTGTGATCGTCGGAAAAGTACTTGGACATTATTTATTGCACGGATAAAGACATATTGTGCGTAAGGAATAGTGTCGATGGGTTGTTATGTCCGCGGGAGCTTCTACAAAGGCTAAACGGCGGTCTACGGGGGTCTGTATAGGCGAATAATACGGACTGGCTTAGAGTCGATTTTTAAAAACAGGTACGTTTTCTGTGTTTTTCGAGCACCAGAGCTTTTCTTATGTGGTGTGGACATATGAAAATGTATGTTATTGGAAAGATAATTTATTCCTGATGGACATATGAAAATGTATGTTATTGGAAAGATAATTTATTCCTGAGTTGATTGCAGCATATGACAGCTCTGTGGGACTTCAAAAACTAACACTGCAGCTGTTGTTTAGAGATGCATGCCTATATTTTGGGATTTCCTCGATGCTGACCTTCAGTATTTAATAGAATATAACTTTTTTTTTTTTTTTTTTTTTTTTTTTAAACCGGTACCTGTGGTCCGAACTGGCTTGTTTCGAACTCGTCCGAGCTTTCATTGATATCAACAATCTGGTAAAGTTGGAAAAAGATCGGACAAAAAATGAAGGCTTATTGTGTTAACGAGGCAAACATTAACGGACGACGGACGACGGACAACGGACAACTCGCCATCCCATAAGCCAGTAGAGCTAGAAATCAAGGACCATAACGCTAGTGTTATTTGTCAGATTCTAGCTGGTTTTCGAACTCGTCCGAGATTCCGTTGGTATCAACAATCTAGTAAGGTTTAAAAAAGATCGGATGAACAATGAAGGGCCTATCGTGTAAACAAGGCAAAATATAGCAGTTTTAACTAAATCAAGGGCCATAATTCCGGTATTACTAGTCCAAAAATGGCTGGATTTCGAACTCATCCGAGCTATCATTGATATCAACAATCTGATTAATATAGATAACACATGAAGGCCCTATCGTGTTAACGAGACAAAAGTTATCGCCATCCCATAAGCGTTGGCCTTCGACCAGTAGAGCTAATAACTACTTATGCAGCAACATAAATGTCAACAGTAACTATTACAGTTGATAATATACCTTGTGTAATCCGACCAGGTGTACACTTTACAGTATTTTCAACTCTTTAACACTATTTCAATATTACAATATCCTCAAAAAGTATTTAATGCCAAAATGTATAAACTTTTTAATATTTCAGCTTAATGGCTTATTCTCTTGTTGCTCTGACTTCTGTCAGGTCACTGAGTACTTGCTTTGTGACTTTCTAGGCCTTTGTTTTTGATATTTTTATATACATGATCATCCTTGTTTACAATTCGCCACTATGCTTCCCTCTTTGATTGTGCGATGACCGAACAGATTGTAGTGACGCACAGAAACAAGCAATAATTACAAAGATGACATCTACCTAAATCCTCAAAGGACGATAGCGTTGGATGTTTGTCTTAAATCTTGTCTTGTCGTGCCCCTAACGGTTTGTTCTCGTGTTGCTCTGATCTCTGCCAAATCACTGAGTACTTGCTTTGTGGCTTTCTAGGCCTTTGTTTTTTATTTTCATATATGCATGATAATTTATGTGTTATACTTATATTGCCTATTAATGCTGCCTTGTTTATTAGAGAATATAACCCGTCGTGCATATGTCGCGATTTACTAGGATGAGTGAGCTCTGATGCACCCTAGAACCTGGTTTAAACACCCGTTTTTGCCACTGATCGTTCCAAGGCGGTAGCCCTATCGTAAACTCTTTCATGCTTGCGATGTCATATCTTGCCTTTTATTCATCTTTGTAATTATTGCTTGTTTCTGTGCGTGTTTTTGGTTTCTGTGCATGTCTTTGCTTTCCTTGAATGCTACATTTCCTGTTTGTTTCTGTACGTGTTTTTGGTTAACTGTGGTCCTTGAATGCTACATTTCCTGTTTGTTTCTGTACGTGTTTTTGTATAACTGTGGTCCTTGAATGCTACATTTCCTGTTTGTTTCTGTACGTGTTTTTGGTTAACTGTGGTCTTTGAATGCTACATTTCCTGTTCCACTATTATATCTACGTGTTTGTGTTTTATTTATATTGCCTATTACTGCTGCCTCATTAGAGGATATAGCACGGCGGGAATTCTCTTTATTTACATGGTATCTTTTTATTGGGATGACACTAGGTAAAAGTGAGGTTTTCTGCATCCTAGAACCCGTGTTTAACCCCCGGCGGACATGTTGGCTACTGACCGTTCCAAGGCGGTAGCCCTATTGTCAACCCTTCTATGTTTGTGATGTCATTTACCTTGCCATTCACTTATCCTTGTAATTGTTGTTTGTTTCCATGCGTATTTTTGGTTGACTGTGGTCCTTGAATGCTACAATTCCTGTTTGAATTTTATATCTACTTTTACACTGTTTAGGCTAACTTCTGTAAGCTTCTTTGTTGTTGCTTGTCTAGTGTATGTATACATCTGTAAGATTTTTTGTTGTTGCTTGCCTAGTGTATGTATACTTCTGTAAGATTTTTTGTTGTTGCTTGTCTAGTGTATGTATACTTCTGTAAGCTTCTTTGTTGTTGCTTGTCTAGTGTATGTATACTTCTGTAAGCTTCTTTGTTGTTGCTTGTCTAGTGTATGTATACTTCTGTAAGCTTCTTTGTTGTTGCTTGTCTAGTGTATGTATACTTCTGTAAGCTTCTTTGTTGTTGCTTGTCTAGTGTATGTATACTTCTGTAAGCTTCTTTGTTGTTTCTTGTCTCGTGTCTGTATACTTCTAGTTACCCATAGTAGCTAAATTGTTTTGTAAGTCATTGTCAGTAAAACAAAGTAAAATTGTAATAATGTTTTGCTTAAGTTTGTTACTGACTTTGATGCAATTAAATTGAAATTACCATTATTGTTTGTTATATCATCGAACCATTAGTATGTGCATATTTTGAAAACTAATTTAAGAAAATACGTTATTGTTTGGGGTTGAGTATGAAAAGGCATTCCTGCAGTGAAAACACGCTACAGTAATAGCAGTATGTGTTAGAAAATGTCGCATGTACCTGCAAAACACATGTTTGGACATCATACGGATAATATGTCATGTCCACCTGACACACAGACTCCATGATCTGATATGGTCTCCAGATACACGATCCGTTGTAATCCACATCAACATACATGAAAGTTGCACCCATGGCGCTTATTTTAGAGAAGCCATTCATGAGAGCGATATCCGGTTTCCAAAGGTCATCCTGTGGCAGGAGCAGACGGACAATGTTTGACCGCTTTGATGGCAACCATGTTAGGTAGGCGTCGGTCCAGGTGACTACAAACTGACCAGTTGTAGTCAGCTTCTGTTCAACCTAACAAAAACACAGTTATAAGTATTCATCGTCAGTATCGATGTGAAATTCAGATCGTCAGTATCGATGTGAGATTCACGGCAACTAATCTGAGAGATCCAACTCTCAGCCAGACTCTGACGAAGAGGTTAATTTGTATTTTCAGGAAGTTTAGCATAGTATTTGTTTATATCAAAACTTGATTTATTAGAACAGTATCATGCCTGAAAAAATAATATCATTAAAGGCACGCACATTTGATTTAATGTTTCCATAAATATATGGGTAAATTAAGAGTTACTCCTCAGATATATATGAACGTTAACTGATAATAACTATAAATGTTTACCTCGTCAATACCATTAAATAATCTATCATTGACCATGAAGGTTTTTACTTTGTTAATTAACGTATCTTGAACATGAACGGTACCTCGTCAATAACGGGAGCAGTAACCTATCATTGACCATGGATATTGCCTTGTCAATAAAGTGAGCAATAACCTATCATTGACTAAGAATGTGAGCAATAATCTACCATTGACAATGTATATTGCCTCGTCGATAAGGTGAGCAATAGCCTACGTTGATCTAGAATGTTTCCTCGTCAAGAACGAGAGCAATAACCAACACCTGACCATGAATGTTGCCTTGTCAGTAACGTGAGCAAAAAACAATCATTGACCATGAATGTTACCTCTTCAAAAACGAGAGCAATAACCTTAACCTATAATTGAACATGAATGTTACATCGTCTATTATGTGGGCGGTAACCTATCATTGACCATGAATTTTACCTCGTCTATAATGTGAGCAGTAACCTATTATTGACCAAGAATTTTGCCTCGTCAACAATTAGAGCAATAATCTATCATTGATCAGGCATTTTTCCTCGTCTATAATGAGGGCAGTAAGTTAGTAACCTATCATAAACCATGAATGTTACCTCGTCTATTATGCGAGCAGTAACCTATTATTGACCAAGAATGTTATCTCGTCAATAACGAAAACAATAACCTTTCATTGACCTTTAATGTATTCAATAACCTATCATTGACCATGAATGTTACCTCTTCAATGACGTGAGCAGTAACCTATCAGTTTTGGCCATGACAATTACCTCGTCTATAGTTTTAGCAGTAACCTATCATTGACCGTAAACGTTACCTCGTCAATAACGTGAGCAATGACCTATTATTGACCGTAAATGTTACCTCGTCAATAATGTGAGCAGTAACCTATTATTGACCGTAAACGTTACCTCGTCAATAATGTGAGCAGTAACCTATTATTGACCGTAAACGTTACCTCGTCAGTAATGTGAGCAGTAACCTATTATTGACCGTAAACCATAAACGTTACCTCGTCAGTAATGTGAGCAGTAACCTATTATTGACCGCAAACGTTACCTCGTCAATAATGTGAGCAGTAACCTATTATTGACCGTAAACGTTACCTCGTCAATAACGTGAGCAATGACCTATTATTGACCGTAAACGTTACCTCGTCAAGAATGTGAGCAGTAACCTAATATTGACCGTAAACATTACCTCGTCAGTAATGTGAGCAGTAACCTATTATTGACCGTAAACCATAAACGTTACCTCGTCAGTAATGTGAGCAGTTACCTATTATTGACCGTAAACGTTACCTCGTCAATAATGTGAGCAGTAACCTATTATTGACCGTAAACGTTACCTCGTCAGTAATGTGAGCAGTAACCTATTATTGACCGTAAACGTTACCTCGTCAATAACGTGAGCAATGACCTATTATTGACCGTAAACGTTACCTCGTCAATAATGTGAGCAGTAACCTATTATTGACCGTAAACGTTACCTCGTCAGTAATGTGAGCAGTAACCTATTATTGACCGTAAACGTTACCTCGTCAATGATGTGAGCAGTAACCTATTATTGACCGTAAACGTTACCTCGTCTGTAATGTGAGCAGTGACCTATTATTGACCGTAAACGTGAGCAATGACCTATTATTGACCGTAAACGTTACCTCGTCAATAATGTGAGCAGTAACCTATTATTGACCATAAACGTTACCTCGTCAGTAATGTGAGCAGTAACCTATTATTGACCGTAAACGTTACCTCGTCAGTAATGTGAGCAGTGACCTATTATTGACCGTAAACGTGAGCAATGACCTATTATTGACCGTAAACGTTACCTCGTCAATAATGTGAGCAGTGACCTATTATTGACCGTAAACGTTACCTCGTCAGTAATGTGAGCAGTGACCTATTATTGACCGTAAACGTGAGCAATGACCTATTATTGACCGTAAACGTTACCTCGTCAATAATTAGAGCAGTAACCTATTATTGACCATAAACGTTACCTCGTCAGTAATGTGAGCAGTAACCTAGTATTGACCGTGAACGTTACCTCGTCATTAATGTGAGCAGTAACCTATTATTGACCGTAAACGTTACCTCGTCAATAATGTGAGCAGTAACCTATTATTGACCGTAAACGTTACCTCGTCAATAATGTGAGCAGTAACCTATTATTGACCGTGAACGTTACCTCGTCATTAATGTGAGCAGTAACCTATTATTGACCGTAAACGTTACCTCGTCAATAACGTGAGCAATAGCCTATAACTGACCATGAATGTTACCTCGTCAATACCGTTAATCCCAACCAGGTAGAAATCGACAGAAACCGTTATTGGTTTACTAAGATCCCTGTTGGGTAGTATGTCTTTGGAGTAGTTGGCCAGAGCTTCATTTATCGCCTCAACTACCGCCTCTACTGGCGGACCATTTGTTGTGGTGGTGGTGGTGGGCGGAGCAGTAGTTGCAGGGTCAACTGTTTAAAGCAAAAAACATAATGTTAAATGAATCTTTGACGTAAGCAAGTCGTTAGAGTTGTAAATGATAGCTTCAATAACACATTGTACTGTTGGTTGACTTTCGATGCCGATGAGGAGAGCTGAGTTGTTCATTAAAGCCCTTTTCTTGTCAAATACTATTTTTAGCACAGTTGGTCGACTTAAGTATGGAAGCAGACTAAATATATATAACACACACGTTTCATCAAATCAATTTTAAATATGACATTATTTACCATCAAGGACTATGGTGGAACTACAGTATTTGGAGTATTTTTGTCAATACGGGTTATCTATCTCGAGTGAAAATGCATCCGCATAAACAAAAGAGTTCGCTAGCACAAGTTTGTTTATTCGGATGTATTTTCACGAGGGATAGAAACATGTATTAAAAACTCAAGGTAGGCCCTACATGTAATTAAATTATATAGACTTTATTCCATTATTCTAAGATAATTGTCAAATACTTTACTTCAGCTAGTTTTCACCGCGCATAATGTAATTGCGTATCCATCTTGAGTAAAGCACGTGTCGTCATGACACTGAAGAATGTCCATTAGTAAATTGAAGTTGTACAAGTTGGAGAATAAATTAATGAAACCGCTTGAAGTGTATGATACACAGTTTTCTTGAGTATTTATTATCAGTCCCAGTTCATTTACAATCATTGGGAGAGGTGAAATACAACGTTTATTACTGAGACAAATCAAGCAAACGGATAAAATGACGTTGACGCGACCACGTTACGTCACTGGCTAATTTACGCGATATTTGATTTTCTTACGTTACATGACGTCACTTACACACGCAGCTTTAAGCCAGATTATTTTGTACTTAAATAGACAAAGTAAAACGAAGTTCCAAAACATCCGGCTAGCGGAAAATATTTCCATAGGGAATTATTTCCCCGTAGATCTAGTTATTATCACGTTTTTGGTCCTCAGAAATCTCGATAAATCCTTGCAAGAAATGTAATATAAAGAAAATCATGCTTACTTAGGTAGTATTTCATTTCAAATCCTCTTCTATTCACCGACCCATCGCTATGAAAATGGACAAGATACTCAGAGCCGTCCAGGTCCCAGCGCCGTGTCCTTGTCCCGCACGCGTAATCAAGTATGCCGCTCGTGGTGCATGGTCCTTAAATATTGATAGGGGCGTGGTTAGTGCTAGATTTATTTGTTTAAAGTTTAAACTACTTGCTGTAACAAACAACAATATTACTGTTTTAACAGTTTGTTTTATGTTTGCTTTATTTAAAAAAAAGTAAAATGACCTTACATACATACATATTTTAAAGGTTAACACTGAGCGCAGATAATGAGTATATACTGTTACTACGACACATACACTGGGCGCATATAATGAGTGTATACTGTTACTACGACACATACACTGGGCGCATATAATGAGTGTATACTGTTACTACGACACATACACTGAGCGCATATAATGGGTATATACTGTTACTACGACACATACACTGAGCGCATATAACGAGTATATACTGTTACTACGACACATACACTGAGCGCATATAACGAGTATATAATGTTACTACGACACATACACTGAGCGCATATAATGAGTATATACTGTTACTACGACACATACACTGAGCGCATATAATGAGTATATACTGTTACTACGACACATACACTGAGCGCATATAACGAGTATATAATGTTACTACGACACATACACTGGGCGCATATAATAAGTATATACTGTTCATATGACGCACGCATTTAATTGTGTACATGTCGTGCGAATTTAAAATGTTTGTGTATGAATCATTTCTAAACTTGAATGGTTAGTAACTTTACTGTCCAAAATGAGATTAATATAGAATGTTGTGTAAGAACAAATTAGTGTGGACATATCATGTCAATGATGCTAGTTTGATAATGACTAAACTATTAAATTGTGTCGCAGTAATAACAGGGACTCATATACATGTAATATAGACGGATCCTGGTAATACCAAAGTTCTCTCTTTCTTCACAGAGTAATGACAACAGCATTGCAAAGAAATTACAAATTCTTCAAATAAGGCAGACGAAATTCGTTTCGGAAGAAGTACATTATATTAAATAGTTAGATAAATAATAGAGACCTGTATATTTAAATACAGTTAAACGACACGCCTGCGCAAGGCGGTGCTTATTACACGTAGTGTGAACGTTTGTTGCATGATATCCACGAGTAAAGCTACTATAACTGTATATAAGGCGAGTGGGCATGCATCTTAAGCAAATGGGAGCGGTGTAATGTTTGGTTTACTACCAAATTGGAAACCCATTTATAAGGCAATTTTATAGCAAACTTTCATTTCTTTACCTCTGATCCACAGGTTGAAGGAACGTGTTGGGACTGGAAAAAAAATTTGAAAAAAAAAATTTGAAAAAAAAAAATTTGAGAAAAAATCAGGAAAAATAAAATCAAAATCCTAATTCATATCTCTTACACGGGGTTAGAATTTTGGGTAGGATTGTTTTTGGTGTACATTTTTTTTTTTCATTTGTTTTTCAAAATATTTTTCAGTCCCAACACGTTCCTTCAACCTGTGCTCTGATTGACGAAGCAACATCAAAAATGCACACCCAAACATTGAAAAATATTACAGCCTATGTGAGATTCAAACCCATGACTTTCGGATTGACAATCACGTCGCTTTGACAATATTGTCAATTAATCTTTCATTTTTCGGCGCCAGCCGTTTAAGCTGGCTTTTGGTCTCGCAGGAGGTGTGTCTATTGGAATATAGAAAACGTTATATTGCTCTACTCTATACCTTACATTTCGCTATTAAAATTATTTCACTTCATGACCATCAATCACTTATACATTGTGCTTCCCCAAACGCGCAGATTATCTTTTTAAAGATATTTCTTGTTTATCGATATGCTGTTAGTATTGTAGACGTTGTCCTTTGTTTCAATTCGTTTCTAACCAAAGACTTTCGAAAAAAGCTTCAGCAAATATAGATAACAAATTCCAGCATAAGAATAGTATACAATGAAAATATTCCATGTATGTTTTGTTGAAATAACATTGAGAAATAATCCAGGTCCAGTATCACACGAATATATAGTTAAAATGAAAAGCAGGTTATCAGTATGTTCTGTGGCCACGGCTTGCCAATTTTAAGGTTATAGTTCGACTCCCGTATTCAGAGTACAAATGTTTATTTTATGAGATCATATTTATTTTTCAATTAAATGGGACTTTAAACTATTCAATTTACCGTTATATATTATCAGTCTGTCATATATGCAATCATATGCACTCTCGATTTGCATCCCAGTGATCTCCAGGACGAGTTTGTATTTGCCATACAGGGTGTTCGTGAGAAGCCAGTAGACATCAAGGTCACTATAATATAAAAATACAAACACGTTTGCTTTTATATGTTTGCCGCCAACATTACGTCAATGTTTATCTCCGGAACTCGGAAGCACTAATTCGTATACCCCAGTTCAATCTACTGACGCAATCGTGAACGCTCGGCCAATCCAGTCATTCCTCGGGATCCCGCCTCGTGTGTATCACGGCGCTTCGGTATGTTCAAAATCTTAACATTCTGTTAGCCGGAAGGCAACGGCACAGAAAATAGTGCACTGTTGCTAAGCTGTTGCTACATAAACATAATGGCCGCTTGCCACACGTGTTGATGTATGATTTGCGTTGCATGTTTGTTATTTACAATACAGATGAAGGTTTTATCAATACTTTCACGTAAATAAACTGCAGGTGGAGAAATTGGCTAAATGACATTGCAAAATGTTGAAGATAACTGATTTTGAATGCAAATTCGTTTTGGCGGGAATCTGACGCGCGTCACGCTAGTATGACGTAACCAATATGGAAACCTGCGTATTACATTCGAGTCATGCTGCGAAGTAGTGTACGAGATGTTGCGAATGCTACTGAAGGTGACGTTGTGTTTACACACACATATCACTCGCTGCACTACGTTCAAGGCTGGGGCAGACGAAAATCAAAACAAACTGCCACCTATGCACTGGATTCCTAATTTACATAAACAGCCTTACAAGCAAGGTTTTACGCAAGCGTAAAATAGCTGCCGAGAGAAAATAGCATTATTTCTGGGTAGGAACTGGGAACAAAGTTTAACATAATAACAGACCAAGTCACGGGTGTTAATTAAGATCTCACTACACACTTAGCTCCCTTGCATGTGACTGTAGGGTGATTCTTACACCATAAAAAGTAGGGGGGTGTACTTCGGTTTGAGATATTTTAATAATTGCCCATGGATATTTTCTTTTCTTGTTGCAGGTGAGAAAACAATAGTGTGAGATTGGATGAACAGCGATTAGACGACACTGACAGCAAAATGTGACACATTTGTGGGTGCTCAAAATGCGTATGAATTTAGGTGCAAACTGTTTAGTGAAAGCCGAAAAGAGTACATTGACTGCCACCACTCACATTAAAAAAAAACCAAACTGGGCTATGTACCAGATTTTGTGGATTTTTATGAGCAGCAGTAACTGTATTTTCCCAAAAAAATACTTTTAGACTGTAAATGCTTGATTCAGAATGGAAAATTGGACTTTACTGCCTATGGCCAACACAGTAAAATCGAAGTGTGTTGTGAGACCTTAAAAAAATATTCAAAAAAAGAGTTGTCAAGGAGACGTAAACACGCCATGATCGTTTTTTTTTACCAGACACTTTCTTCCCAATTTGTGCTACGCGAATCCTTGACATGCCTTACAAATTGATTACATATTCACCTTTGTAGCACGACGTGCTAAAGTAAACATCATCACAGAAATACAATTACTCACATGTATGGGATGCGTTTGCGTTAGCGTGCATTAAAACACAGATAAACTGTTCATTGCTTGCGTTATCAAAAGTGAAAAAACTCAAAGAAACTATTCATTACTACCTTACCATGTGATTACCATACTGACGTCATTTCGAATTTTTATAGTAGTATCGATCGAGGGCGAGAATGGTGCAATTACTAAAACAATATAAGAGAATAAAGTCCGCTTTATTTCGATGAAACATCTACAAACTTTTAATGGTCTTACTGCCGTTAAAGATCACGTTAAATTGTGCAATATTATGCTAAACTTAAAAGCTTATGAAAACTCTCGGATTCATTTATTTTGGTCAATTAATTCAGGAGGCGTTATTGATAAAATTTGCAATACACGTCAAGTTTCGTCTATAAGTACTTAGACCTCTACACTACGAGGGGTGTTCATTATGTAATGTCCTTGGTGTTATAAAAATGAAGCAAAGCAATGGAATTGATTTACGTTTATTACATTCCTTCAAAGTATTCACCACGGTATTGAACACAAAGTTTCAGCCTTTTAATCCACATTTAAGCATTTAAGCTTTTTAAAAGCGTTACGATAGTATTTTTAGGTATAGTCCTAAGCCACTGGAACACTGCAGATCCAACTGATTGCCGACATGAATATTTCTTTCTGCTAGTAACTTTTTCAAACGCGGGAAGAAAAAGAAGTCGTAAGGAGCCAAGTCTGGAGAATAGGGGGCATGAGGTAGCACTGACACTCGTTCACGGTTCAGAAATGCAGTCACAAGTGCGGCCTTCTGCGCTGGTGCATTGTCGTGAAGTAGTTTAATATGCTTAATTCCGGTTTTTGGTCGTCGCTTTTGGAAGTATGCCTTTAACTTTTCAAAACCTTGTCACGGTAGGATCTAGCATTCAGTCCTTTACCCTTTGAATGGCTGGTCCATGAATAGTGAAAAAATAGCATACATGACCTTTCGAACACTTTTTGTTCTTTTGTCTATGCATGGTCTTTTTGATTACCTTGTTGCCCATATCTTATTGCTTTCTTTACGATGTGGTTCATAAAAGTGTATCCACGTCTCGTAACCAGTTACAATGTCATTTAATATTCGTTCGTCAAATTTTGAATAACGTTTCAACAGTTTTTATTGGCTAATTTTACACGCGTTTCTTTCTGTTCTTGATCAACAAGTGAGGTATCCATCTAGCTGATATTTGTCTTACTTGAAGCTTCTTTTTTAAAATGAAGTGAACTTTTCCTAACGAGATACCTGTTATTTTAGCTAGTTCCCTCACTGTATATCTAGCGTCATTTGCAAGCAGTTCTTTGATTTTCGTTGGTGCAGAGTTTGTTGCGTTACTCACTGGTGGACCAGGTTTAAGGTCATTTTTAAGTGATTCCCTTCCCTTTACAAATTGTCCAACCGACCTGCAAACTGTATTAGCCCCATAAACTTCCACTAGTTCACTATGAATGACGCTCGCACTAAATCCAAGTTTTGAGCAACATCTTATATAAGCACTAATTTCGGCTGAAATTTCAATACGTTTTTCAACCATAATTGTATTCAGTGGTCTATGACTAACCAATTTTTCAATTTGAAATATAAATTAATTGCACTGGTTTAGTATCATAATACTGGTATAGAATAGGCCTATCGATGCGTGCATGAATGGTTTCAGTATATGGGACGGTATGCGAGAAACCCGTGCAAAGACATTAAATAATGAACACCCCTCGTATATGCAACCTTACTACATCACCTTATCGTATACAATCTTATTGCTCTCATTCAAAACACTTTCGCTAGAGAAATCAAAGTGCTGAAAGCACTGATGGACTAGGGGCTTTGGAAATTGAACAGTTATGTTGAGTGTACATGGTGTAAGTGCATTTATGAACATTGTATGCACTGACCTTGCGTATGTATTTGGATGGTACTACAATCTGCCCACGGTGTTTTCTTTCCCGCCAAATGGATTAGTACTGACCATTGAATAATAATAGGCAACAGAAAAACCATTATAGCGAACACTTGTTATCAATAACGGTGCATTGTTTTTCCTATTTTACTATTGGATGTCTGTAATTATCAGTTTGGTTCTGTGTTGACAAAACTGGCGTAAAGCGTCTTTTTGAGTTCGAAGGGATCAGATTGTAATTATTAAATTCCGACGCATGCACCGGATAGAAATATGGGCCGTATGAGTTATCCTATTAGGAAAAATACATCTAATTTTATTATTGTTTACATATTTTTATTATTGTGCTATGTATGTATTCCATCATTTATTATTTCGGAGCAACATTATTCATATCTGTACAAAGTCGGATTCGAAAAAATATGTCTCCACTCGATTAATAGTGATCGCGGGTCATGAAATCAACGCGTGATCAGTTCAATCTATTGCGCCTGAAATGCCGCTTCTACAGCGTAGTAATACAATTTGTAAATTCTGCAATTATAACATTTTGACGAAGACTTTCTTTAAGATTGTCTCCATTAGGTGACGGATGTTCCATTTTCCCGTTGATATCGCAAATGTTTACCTCTATTCTTTATTGCTGAAAAATAACTACTTTATCCCAGGTTTGCAAAGCTGGATGTACGGGGTCCAAACGGGGTTGATAATATTTCGAGATAAAATATAGCATCTTGTTTCTTGTATAAAAAAGTATAGGCCCAAACATCACATTCTTCAGTTTTCTTTCCATTTCCCACAGCTTATTTACGATTTAGATAGTATTTGTCTGATCCGGAGAACTATTTCTTCTCAACACAAGGCCAGGGCCCCTATGAATATGCATACACTGAGTTGGATGTGTTTAACTCTTTTATGCGAATGAACACCCAATCAAAATGACAGCTGACGCTCTGTCTGTTAGCCCCTATTCCAAAAACTAATTGTTTGGCCTGTAACAACATTAAAGCGTGTTTACGACTCTTTAGATAATTACACTATGTGGACTTGCCAAGAAGCTTGTGAAGCAATCATTTTTCTCTTGTCGCAGATTTGTTCTTATATTGTAGTGAAAGATATTTCATGTTGAATCTTTCATCCGATACTCAGATATAATTGAAGCCTTTATATAATGACACCTCTCGGTATCTGGATGACATACTGAACATTGACAATTCTTTCTTTTCTACTATGGTTAATGCTATCTATCCTAAGGAACTTCAATTCAACAAAGCTAACATTTCTGATACTGTCGCTTCTTCTTGATCTCTATTGAAATTGGCGAAATAATTAGTAAAATCCAGGACAAGAGAGATGATTTTCATTTGGATTTAGATGAGGATGTTCCGGAGCTACTTCTTATTGGGTATATGTTTCACAACTTATTCATTTTTCTAGAGCTTGTAGTCGTGTCGAGGACTTTAATATTCGTAATATTTGTATAACTCAAAGCTACTCCAGCAGTGTTACCGTTACCATAAACTTCGAAAAACATTTGCAAAGTTTTATTATCGTAACCCTGATCTACTTTTAAAATATAAACTTATCATTTTGCAACGCAATGTATGTTTAGTGGTTACCCATCCACCATGCTTTACTCACATCATTCCATCACGTATTTCTAATGACAGTCACTTCGGTTGAAGGAAAAAATCATAAACGACAGTGTTACGTCAGAGTTGAACACCTTTTGTAGGACGGTAGCGTTTGATGTTTGTTCTAAATCTTGTCCTGTCGTAACCTTCACGGATGTTTTTTTTTTTTGCTCTGGCTTCTGCTAAGTCATTGAGTACTTACTTTGTGTTTTTCTTGGCTTTTTTTTTAAAAATATTATATACATATATCATTTATATATTTTACTTACACTGCCTATTAATGTTGCATTGTTTGTTTTAGACTATAACCTAGCGGGGATATCTTTATTTACAATGTCCCGTTTGGTAGGAGTTTGGTTTGTTGCACCTTAGAACCTGGTTTAAAGCCCAGCGGCCTTTTTTTGCCACTGACCGTTCCAAGGTGGTAGCCCTATTGTCATCCATGTTATGTTTGTGGTGTCATATCTTGCCGTTTATTCATCTTTGTATTTGTTGTTTGATTCTGTGCGAGTTTGTGGTTGACTGTGGTCATTGAATGCTACATTTCCTGTTTGACTTGTATATCTACGTATACTAGCGTAATACATACCGAAAAGGTGATCCTGATATCTCTGGTTTCAGAGAAGAACATATTTTAAGGTTTCGTCGAATGTAGGTCACAGCGACCCGAAATTTTGCACATAATGTCAGATGCATATAAGGAACATTCTGGTAAAGTTTGTTGAAAATCCTACGAGAAAGAAGCAAGATACGCATTTCGTAGCGGAGACCTCACGTGACCTATATTTCGTAGTGGAGACAGGACGTAACCTATATTATTTCGTTGGAAATAGGTCACAGCGACCCGAAATTCTGCATATGACGTTAGATGCCTACAAGTAATAAGGAACAATCTAGTGAAGTTTGGTGAAAATCCTGCAAGAAAGAAGCAAGATACGCATGTCGTAGCGGAGACCAGACGTGACCTATATTTCGTTGAAAGTAGGTAACAGTGACCCGACATTTTACACATGAGGTTAGATGCAAATAAGGAACAATCCAGTGAAGTTTGGTGAAAATTCTGCAAGAAAGAAGGAAGATAGGCATTTCTTTGTGGAGATCGGACGTGACCAATATTTCGTCGGAAGTAGGTCGCAGCAATCCGAAATTTTGCACATGATGTTAGATGCATATAAGGAACTTTCTGTTGAAGTTTGCTGAAAATCCTGCGAGAAAGAAGCTATATGCACATGTTGTAGCGGAGAACGGGCATGACATGACATGAAATTTATTCATCGAAAGTAGGTCACAGCGACCCGAAATTTTGCACATGATCTTAGATGCGTATAAGGAACATTCTAGTGAAGTTTGGTAAACATCCTGAATGAATGAATGAATGAATGAATGGTGTTTTATGGCACGTCGACTCATAAATAGGTCATATTGTGCGCAAAAACCGATGAATCATGAAAGAATGAAGTAGTAATTAAAAATAATGTAATCGTATAAAGATAAAACTATCTACAAATAAGGGATGATATGGTAGCAATATAAACTATGTATAAAATGACCCTAGGAAAACGAGAGCGAGT
This sequence comes from Cyrtodaria siliqua, assembly GCA_037043455.1. Lineage (NCBI taxonomy): Eukaryota > Metazoa > Mollusca > Bivalvia > Adapedonta > Hiatellidae > Cyrtodaria > Cyrtodaria siliqua. Next base: position 158,018 of record JAWPHD010002094.1, on the reverse strand, counting down.
AGTGTGGTACACGACGACACGAGCGAGAAGGGCAATGAGGGCAAAGAACGCAAAAAAAGTGATATTGGTGGATTACAAAGCACAATCCCCGCTATGTTCCTTGCTGAAAAACATTTTGATTTTGAAGCCACTCTAAAGAGTTTGGAAACAAAGATAAGTAATGTGGCAACGAAGGAATATATTGAAGATCAGTTCAAAAAAGTGATTTCGGAAGAATTTCTCATTGATAAACTCGAACAATTAACAAAAGACCTGAAAAACCATATTAAAGAGGAAGTAAAGACAGTATATCTTAAAAAAGCACAATTAGAAAAGCAGGTCATACAATCAGAAGAGTCCGTCATAGAATTACGAGATAACATATCGGCGTTAAAAAATAGAACTAGAGAAAAGTAAAATCGATAATGAAAAGCTTGAGAAAAGGTGCAACAGTTTAGAGGATGCTGACAAAGGCAAAGGTTCAGTAAACAAGGTATACGAGGCTGAGATAAACGAGCTGGAGCAATACACTCGTAGAAATAGTGTACGGATATATGGGATAGATGACCGCGATAGAAAGGAGTCCGCGGGGGTAACATCATCAAAAGTGGTCCAACTGCTAAAAAATAAGTTAAACCTGAAAGTTGGCGAGGAGGACATCGACATAGCTCATCGACTCGGACCTTTCAGAGCGGATGGCAATAGGCCAATAATTTGTAAGTTCCTGTCCAGGATGCAAAAATATGATGTGATAAGAGCGAGGAGAGGGTTACAGGGGTCGGGCATTGTCATTCGTGAAGATCTCACCATAAAAAACGCAAAACTTTTGGAAAAAATTTCAACAAACGTCAACGTGAAGTCCGCATGGTCAGATGATGGCAAGATAATAGCTCTTCTCAAGTCCGACGGAAAGGTTGTTGTTACTCTGAAAACAGATTTAACCAAACCCCTTGGGTAAAGAGTTCGTCTTGTGACGAAAACCTGACTATTGTATTTATTTCAAGTTGTTTTCAAGTCTATATAACGTTGCTAGAGATCTTTCAACAAGTTCTTAAACCGGCATCGTTTTTGTTTTTGTTTTTAAAGTGGTCTTTAAAACATTGCGTGTATTCTCGTTACTTCGGAACTGTCCGGAGACACGACGGAGAATTACGAATAAGTTGTTTTATAGTAGACTTGTGTATAGAAATAGGTACAACATTTGCAATCAGTCACACAATAAGTGTGAAAAGCCATCAAAACGTGTATATGTATATAAATTTATATCATGGATGATTTAGGTGGTACAGTATTTCCTTACGTTTCTGTCAATAAACGTAATTTGGCTCTTATAATGAACAAACGGTGTGATAACAACAGTGTTTTAAAGGGACAGCTTCCATAATTTTAGGTCAATGCTCAAAAAGTTCATGTATACATTTATTATGATACAAAGTGGCCAGACAGTTTAAACCCCGATAAGTTGGTTAAACACAATATTGGCATATTTATGGACTGTGTCCCTTTAATATTTTAATCCCGTTTGCAACAAATGATTACATAGGTTTAAGTGGTTCAGTATTGTAAGTAATTATCCAAGTAAAAAAAAATAAAAACAATAAAAACAAGGCAATATGTATTACCTTGATTTGTCCAATGGTTTATATTTAATATATGTAACGTCTTCAAAAATCTCACAGGCGGAATAAATACTTAATTTCTTTGAATGCCGCACTTGGTTTTTAATAGGCTAGTCTATCTTATATAATTGGAGTGAAGATGCAAAATATTGTGAATACTTGTTGTTGTTGTTTTTTGATGGATGCAAAGTTTTTCTTGTTGTCTGTTGTATATATCATCGTGAGTATATTGTAATCATTTTGAGACTGAGTTTTGTTCTTTGTTGTTTTATGTGGTAAAATGATTGCTCTAGAAGTTTGATTATTATTGTGTGTTTATATTTTAGCAGACAATTAAGCAGTACTGTGTATATGCAACGGTTGTCGGAAAACTATCTTGGTTGATAGTGAACAAACGGTTTGATAATGTCTTTATTATGTCTTAGTGTTTTAAAGGGACAGCTTCCATAATTTTAGGTCAAATGCTCAAAAAGTTCATGTATACATTTATTATGATACAAAGTGGCTGGTGGGCAGCCAGACAGTTTAAACCCTGATAAGTTGGTTAAACACAATACTGGCATATTTATGGACTGTGTCCCTAAATATTTTAATCCCGTTTGTAACGATTGATTATATAGGTTTAAGTGGTTCAGTATTGCAAGTAATTATCCAATTAAAAAAAACAAAAAAAAAACGAAAAAACAAACAACAACAACAAGACAATATGTATTACCTTGATTTGACCAATGGTTTATATTTAATATATGTAACGTCTTCAAAAATCTCACAGGCGGAATAAATACTTATTTTTTTTGAATGCCGCACTTCGTTTTTAATAGGCTAGTCTATCTTATATAATTGGAGTGAAGATGCAAAATATTGTGAATACTTGTTGTCGTTGTTGTTGTTTTTTGATGGATGCAACGTTTTTCTTGTTGTCTGTCGTATATATCATCATGAGTATATTGTAATCATTTTGAGACTCTGAGTTTGTTTTTTGTTGTTTTATGTGGTAAAATGTGTTGCTCTAGAAGTAACAGTATAACGTTTAAATTGTAAAATGAATACTCAGCCAAGGTACATGGAACGCATCACTACATTTCGTAGTTGTCCACGTCTTTGTTATGCTTTTTTTTTTTCAGTGTGTTGATTTAATCTATGAAATTTTCCGAAGTCCAATGGATAACTTCCTTTTTCTTTTATGTAAAAATACCTTACTTTTTTATCTCTTTAAATGCTCTTTCTTATTTCTTTTGACACTTCAGTGGGAACAGACCATAGGGAACAAAGTTTTAATATACTCTATATTATGATTATGTTGATTCTATTTCCCCGTGTGGTTGCCGGGGGCCCCCTGATCCCCCGTTTGGTCACGGGGCAAAGAATACAGCCACTGCAGATCCCTTTGGAGGGGTAGGCAGAGGGGTAGAATCCCCCCAAATTCATGTTCATTTTATCATTTTTTTTTCATGTTCATTAAAGGTCTTCATAATGATCCCTTCATTGTTTCAGGTGCCATCTCGCTCGCATCAAAAGAGCAGTGGCAGAAAAACAACAACGTGGCTCCAGCGTAAATGGAGTTTCTACGATAGAATTTGCAGCAACTCTGCAGTTCAGGGTGAGAAGGTTCTAGGCCCATTTTCCATATTTTATCTCGATGTACATGGAAGATGAGCCTGGCATGTTCATGCCTGCTAGGCGCCATATAACCTTTTCATGTGTTGGTGCGCCTTAAAACCCCAATTCAATTCAATTAAACTATTTGCACAAGGTTCAGTGTAGTCTGACCAACCGCCAGTATGTGTCACAGCACAGTCTTCTGAATTATGTCTGAAAAGGTATCATTTATTTCAGTGAATGTCCAAGGCCTTGGTGATAGAAACAAACGTAAAGACGTCTTCCATTTTTTAAAACAAAAGTCATTTTCTGTATATTTTCTTCAAGATACACATTTTGTACTTAAAGACGAAAACTATATACATGTAGAGTCGGGATACGAATGTTTTTTTGATAATTTTTATAGTCAGTCTAGAGGGGTTGCAATTTTATTTAATAACAATTTTGAATACAAAGTACATAAAAGAGAAGGGGACTCAGATGGTAACAAACTTATTCTAGATGTTACAATTAATGGGAAAAGGATGACCTTAATAAATATTTATGGTCCCAATAAAGATAAACCAGATATTGATAGATATGGAAACGAAACTATTCTGGGGGGAGATTTTAATCTGGTTTTAAACCATGAAATTGATACTTTTAACTATATAAACATAAATAACCCTAATGCTAGGGAATATGTTAAAAATCTGATTGATGAATGTAACTTAGTAGACTGCTGGAGAGAACTAAATTTCGATAAAAAGGGGTTCACATGGAGACGCCCAAATACTAATAAAATGGCAAGATTAGACTTCTTTTTAATATCAGAACAATTATTTACTGACATCGGAGACAGCACAATTTTACCCGGGTACAGAACAGACCATTCAATAATAACTATATCTTTCACTTTTGGAAAATTTGAAAGAGGAAGATCATACTGGAAATTCAATAACTCCCTTCTGAAAGACAAAAAATATGAAGATGAAATTAAAACAGTAATTGACAATACAAAACTTCAATATGGAACACAAAATCAAAACTTAAATCTACAAATCAAAGACATTCCTTGTAAAGATTTGTTGTTAGATATTGATGATCAACTTTTTTTTGAAACTTTATTGATGGAGATTCGTGGGAAAACAATATCATATTCATCTTTTATTAAAAAACAAGAAGATAAAACAGAAGCAACACTATTAAAAGATATAGAGATGTTAGAAGCGCAATTAGATATTGATTTAATTCTTTTAGAAAGTAAAAGAAAAAGTCTGTTTGAACTTAGACAAAAAAAATTAGATGGAATAAAAATAAGATCTAAAGCAAAATGGTTAGATGAAGGGGAGAAAATCACAAAATATTTTTGCAACTTAGAAAATAGGAACTTTATAAGTAAATGTATACCCTCTCTCATTTCTACTGAAGGCAAAGTCCTAAAAGACCAACATGCTTTTTTAAAAGAAACTAGGAATTTTTATCAATCATTGTATACACATAGACCAGTAAATCATGTAAATTTAAATGAACTGTTTGAAGATAGTCATATACCAAAACTTACTAGAGAGCTACAAAATACACTAGAAGGCCCAATAGAATTATCAGAATTATTATTTTGTTTAAAAAACGCACAAAATCTCAAGAGACCAGGCTCTAGTGGTTATACCATGGAGTTTTACAAATTTTTCTGGAAAGATATAGGAATTTTCCTCTTGAGATCTATTAACCATGGTTTATTAAAAGGAGAACTTTCAATCACGCAAAAAGAAGGAATTATACCATGCATTCCAAAAACAAACAAAGATAAACAATACTTAAAACATTGGAGACCAATTTTTTATTAAATTGCTCATATAAATTAGCGTCAGCATTCATTACGCAGCGTTTAAAAAAAGTTTTACTTCTACTTATAAACGATGATCAGACTGTTTTTTTTGGCAGGGCGATATATAGGTGAAAATACACGTTCTATATACGATTTGTTTTATAATACTGAAAAAAATGATATACCTTGAATACTTCTTATTGTAGATTTTGAAAAGGCTTTTGATACACTTTCATGGTCATTTATTGATCAGGTATTATGTTTTTTTCAATTTGGACAAGGAATAAGGAAGTGGATAAAGGTTTTCTACACTGATATAAAATCCTGCATTTCCGTTAATGGTCACTTATCAGAATGGTTTTCTATTCACCGAGGCTGCCGACAGGGAGACCCGCTCTCCCCATATATTTTTATCTTATGTGTTGAAATATTAGCTATACTGGTTAGGACAAATAAAGACATCACAGGAGTCAAAGTAGGGGACACTGAATATGTAATTTCTCAATATGCCGATGATACCTCCTTGGTATTAGATGGCACTGAAAAATCACTTAAATATGTCCTAATTGTTTTAAAATTCTATGCAGAAATATCAGGTCTTAATGTTAATGTTGATAAAACTAGAGTTATATGGGTTGGGAAAAATAAAGGCTCAAAGGCTAAACTTTGTAAAGATGTAAATTTAAATTGGGATCAAGGAGACTTTGTGATCCTTGGTATCATAATGTCAACGAACCTACATAGTCTAGTCGCATTAAATTACGATAGAAAAATAAAAGAAATTAAATTATTACTACTATCTTGGTCAAAAATAATACTCACACCGATTGGACAAATTACTGTCATAAAGAGCTTAGCTTTATCAAAATTAAACCATTTATTTTCATCTTTACCAAATCCACCTGACAGTCAGATTAAAATACTACAAGATATGTGTTTTAATTTCCTATGGAATAATCACCCAGACATAATAAAGAGAACTGTTGTAACCCAAGATTATGAACATGGGGGATTAAGAATGATTAATATTAAACAATTCATATATTCATTGAAACTAACATGGATTAGAAGATTTCTAGCTGGAGATAAAAAATGTATAAAAATCCATAAACATATGTATCCATTTACGACAAAGATGTTATTTCTGGGTAATGATTATGTAAAAGATAAATTGCAAAATATATGCAATCCCTTTTGAAAGGATGTATACACAAGTCTGGATACTCTATTAAATGTTAAACCACTGTCATGGAAACAATTTCTGACACAGCCGTTATGGTACAACAATAACATTAAGATCGGAAGATCAAGTGTATTTTATAAGAGATGGTATGACAAAGGTGTTATATTTATTAATGATCTAATGGATAACAATGGTAATCTGCTTTCTTTTAGACTATTTATAGAAAAGTTTAGCATACTTTCAAATTTGATAGAATATGAAGGTATGACTGCGGCAATTAGGGAGTACCTTCAAAATCTGAATTTTGCACATCTGGCCATCAACCTAGAAAACCCTGTTTGCCCATTAGCAGTTTCTCTCATAACTGGAACAAAAAAGGGCTGTCGCCTATTTATGAAGTTTTAAATAAATCAGGTGTGCAGCCAACATCTATTGCAAAATGGGGTCAGTACGGTTTAAATATACGGACAGAGATTGGAATAAACTATATTTAAAATACCTTTCATTTGCACAAAAGATACAAAGTTACAATGGTTTCAAGTAAAAATGAATCACAGAATTACTGCCACAAACCTCCTTCTGACAAAAATGAAAATAAAAAATTACAATTCATGTAGTTTTTGCACTGATACTTCAGAAACCATTACTCATTTAATTTGGGAATGCAGATATTCAAAAACATTTTGGGATAATTTCAAGTTTACTTGCACAGAAAAGAATATACAAAATTAACCGAAATGGACCATGAAAATTATTATTTTTTGTTCCATTCAATATGACATTGTTTTAAATAAATTACGTTTACATGCAAAATACTTCATATATAAGTGCAAGTTAGATGGGAGATTGCCATTCTTTGAAAATTTTAAACCACAAATTAAATACCTAAAAATAATCAATTGGAAAAATTTGAAAAGCCCTGGTTGGCATATAAAACCCTTTTACACTAATCAGATCCTATTTTCGCTAAATGTTACTCTGTGCTTTTAGTAAATAACAACGGTAAATATATTGTTGCACTACGTTTCCCACTGTTCCCATTGAGTAATGAAGAGTCACATCTCCATAGAAACATCTTGTCCTTTTTTTTTATATACCACAACTTTTTTTCCAAGAATATAACAGGAAAACTCAGTGGAGATATTACATAGGTCTAGTATAAAGTCACATGTATGTCTCATTGTTCTAATATTTGTGAGTGTCTATGTAACATAACTTTTTTTCAATATAAATATATGTAAATCATCCACTGAGTTTTTTGAAAAGAAAAAGTTTGTTTGCGATTTTAGAATGAATGCAAAAAATAATAAATAAGTAAAGTTTATCTTCTTCTTCTTCTTCTTCCGTTACTGTGCAGGACTCCTCTGGAGCATACTCGCACATTGTGAACTATGTACACGTGAGGGAGGGTCGGTAGTGCAGTTAAAAACAGGTTAAAAACATCCTGTAACTGGTCACTCCGTCATAGCAACCATCCTCGTCTGGAACACTTCGAGGGATGGTGCGTCGATGAGGCTGACTGGGAGGGAGTTCCATAATCTGATGCCGGACGGGAAGAAGGAGTCACGGTAGCTATTCACTGTAGTAAACGGTTGAAGAAACCTGCTAGCATGTCCTCTGGTATTGGCGCCGGTAGGGTGGAAATATGGTACAATCGGGATTTCCACCAGCTGGTGTACAATGCGGTACATCATAGCAGCTTTGGCATGCTGTCTACGTGTCTGGAGGTCCTTCCATTCCAAGTGCTGAAGCATGGTGGTGACACTGCTCGTTCGGCTGTAGTCTCCAATGACAAAACGAGCAGCCCTGCGTTGTACTGCTTCAACCTTGGTGATGCTGGACTTCGTAGATGGATCCCATACTGTTGACGCATATTCTAGTTGTGGTCTAACAAGGGATTTGTAGCAAGTGGACTTAACTTCCTTGGGGCATGAGGATAGGTTTCTTCGAAGGAACGCTGTTGTGTTGTTTGCCTTCTTCGTGACAGCATCAATGTGTGGGTTCCATGATAACTTACTGTCTATGGTAACTCCCAAATATTTAGTCTTTGATGTCATCTGCAGTTGCTTGCCATGTATAGAATAGGTGGCAGGAATAAAACGCCTCTTGTTTGTGACTCTCAAAACCTCACATTTGTCGGGATTAAATGCCATCTGCCAGTCATCTTCCCATTGCTGAAGGTGATCAAGGTCTGATTGTAGCTTCTTGGCGTCTTCATCGGAGTTGATAATCCGGTACAGCATGCTGTCATCAGCAAAAAGGCTGACCTTGGACTCAACTCTCGATGGTAGGTCGTTTATGTACACCAGGAAGAGCAGTGGTCCCATGACTGTACCTTGAGGAACTCCAGAAGTAACTGGAGCAGACTGAGAAGATTGTCCTTCTAGTACCACTTGTTGCGATCGATCAGCAAGGAAGCTCTTTATCCACTCCAGGGTCTTGTCTCGAACACCGTAATGATGAAGTTTGGCAGCAAGACGCTCATGGGGGACCTTGTCAAAGGCTTTACTGAAGTCCAGTAGTATGACATCCAGCTGCTGTTTGTTGTTAAGGCCTGATGCTAGATCCTGGAGTGTGGTGATTAGCTGGGTTTCACAGGACCTCTTCTTCCGGAAGCCATGCTGTCTGTCTGTCAATATGCTGTGCTTCTCGAAGAAGGTGATCAGGTGGCTATGGACAATGTGTTCCATGACTTTGCAGCAGATGGAGGTGAGGGAGACAGGTCTATAGTTTGATGCTGTGTTCCTATTTCCTTTCTTGAATAATGGCGTGACAAAGGCACCTTTCCAGTCATCTGGAGTCTGACCTTGGTTCAGTGAAGCCTGAAAGATGAAAGTCAATGCTGGTGTAATGGAGGTGGCCATTTCCTTGAGGAATCTAGAGGAGATCTGATCAGGGCCAGTGACTTTGTAGGGATTCAGTCCAAGTAAGAGCTTCAATACGCCTTTCTCTGTTACATGGATGGGAGGGGCAGTAGGAGTGTGACTCTGTCCAAGCTGAGGCATGTGGGTCCTGTTCTCCCTGGTGAACACTGATGAAAACTGCTCGTTCAGTATATCTGCCTTTTCCTTCGGGTCCGAATGGGTTGAGCCATCCTTCTTCAAGGGTGAAACGCCTGTCCCATCACACTTCTTGCTCTTCACAAAGGAATAGAGCTTCTTAGAGTTGCCCTTATCGCTTACAAGGTCACTGACATATTCGTTGTAGGTTGTCCGACATGTAGACTGAGTGTCTTTCTGGATGGTGCGGTATCTCTCCCAATCTTGAGGACGATTAGTAAGTCTGGCCTTCTTGTAAGCCCTGTGTTTCCTCCTGGACAGTCTGTGGATCTTCCGGTTACACCATGGTTGGTTGAACCGTGATGATGTCATCTTGGATGGTACATGTGACGTAATGGTCTCAATGCATTTCTGTTTGAAGATTGACCATAGACTGTTGATTGGGGTAGATAGGCTGTATTTGGATGTAAAACTCTCAGAAAAGTCTCGAAGTGTGTCGTGCATGGCAGTGATGTTGGCACGCTTCCAAAGGAAAATGACTCTCTTAGTTGGCTTCTGTCTGCTTGGTATAATGTTTGTGTCTACCAACACAATATCATGGTCACTCAAACCAGGTATAGGTGAGTTTTTGGTGACAAGTGAGGGACGGTTTGTCAGGAAGATGTCCAGTGTATTCTTCGCTCGTGTTGGATAGTTGACTATCTGTTCACAGCCTATGTCATTGATAACATCTATAAATGCCTGGTTGATAGGGATGGAGTAGTTATGTCCGGATATTGAGTCATCAGACCAATTAATGTCAGGTAGGTTGGCGTCTCCTCCTATCCACAATGTATGATCTTTATGACTTGCGTGTAGATCAGTAAGCGCTTTACAAAGATTGTTTGCATAGTCTGTGTTGTTATCAGTTGGTCTGTAGATGCTTCCAACAATGAGGGGTTTCTTCAGGGATGTGCAAGGGAATGCTGCCGCAACAAACTCTGTGTTGGAATATGTGTCAATCTCTGTGGCATCAATATCAGTTTTGGCGATAATTGCTACACCTCCATAAGAGCTTCCAGGTTTGTCTCTTCTCGCGACAAATCTATAGTTGTCTGGCAAGACTTCTCTCTCAGCAATGGATGGGTTCAGCCATGTCTCGCTAGCGAGAATAATGTCAGGGTCTGAATACTCCAGCATACTCCAAAAGGATTCTCTCTTAGCACGTAAGCTTTGAAAGTTGATGCTGATGACTCGAAGCTTTTTCTTGGATATAGGTGTAGACTTTCTTGCCTTTGGAGAAGATGAAGATCTGGGAGGTCCTGGACTGTTATCAAAGGATGAGATTGATGACCGTGAAGAGTCTGTGTTGCTAGGTGTGCTGCAAGCTGATAAATGGCCTGTCTCAAAATCTTCAAATAAACTGGAGTTGAAGTTCGGCATTCCGCAGCTGCAACAGTACCAGCTAATGTCTGAGCGTTCTAATGGCTCATATACAGCAGTATTCATTTGGAGGCATTTGGCATGAAACCATTTCTCACATCCAGAGCAGGCTATAGAACGTATCTTCTTAGACCATGTACATGCTTTCTTGCAAATGTCACAAGGATATTTCACCGCTCTAGGACCAGGGTTTACGGTGGCAATCAGATGCGTTGAGGATCAGTAGAGAAAACATATACAGCAGGTGACCAGTCAAGCATCGCTTTGGAGAAGAAACTAATATGTGATTCATCTGCAACTTCAAACTGCACTGGAACATGCCAGAAAATATCTGAAAATGGGTACATTGTGTACTACTGGTGGGTGGGGTAAGGTTGTCACTAGTGGTCAATACTGTGGTCAGCAGAGTAGCTAAAAGTGGTATAATAAGATGTGCCTTCATTCTTCCACTAACTGTTATATAGTCCCAATGATATATGTAGGGGTCTTCTTACAATCGAATAAGTTCAGACCAATGTTTACATTTTTTTTCACTTCACTTCCGGTTGGCGGTAAAACTGATGAATTGTGAAAAGTCAATATAAACATCTAAATACACATTCCTGGGTCCAAAAACTGGTGTGGTATAGTAATATGACACAAATACTCAATAACTAGCTGCAAATATTTGGAGATTCAGCAGTGGGTGAGCAAATAAAGATATTTTTCTCCTGTCAACTGAAAGATGTCGACCCTCCGTCACGTGACCTACCCAAAAATCATTTGAAGATTGTGAAATTAAATGTCTTCCAATTTTTAAAGGGATACATGCCAATCATGACATATTATCCACTGAAGATATTTTAAAATATATACATATTGCAATGCCTCCCTTTAACAAATTTGGCCAATATTCATGTTTGCACTCATTCTGAAATCGTAAAGAAAGAAAAAAACCTCCCCATTTGTTTATGTCTATATTAAGATATGCTTTAGTCTAGCTTCTGTAAATATTTGTTGTATTATATTTAAATACATATTTGACGCATATTTTATCATATAACTGTACGGTTTGCTGAGGGGTGGCCCACCCCGACCTTCACAAACCTATGACGGGGTGAATAAATGGATCACCATTAATTTGGTGATTGAAATTTTAAAAAAAATAATTAAAAAAAAACAAAAAAACAAAAAACTATGTATATATGTAAATCAACAAATGCCCGTCAACGGGCACATCCTGAATGAATGAAGCAAGATACGCATGTAATAACGGAGACCAGACGTGACCTATATTTCGTCGTAAGTAGGTAACAGTGACCCGACATTTTGCACATGAGGTTAGATGCAAATAAGGAACATTTTGGGTGAAGTTTGGTCAAAATCCTGCAAGAAAGAAGCAAGATACACATGTCGTAGTGGAGACAGGACGTAACCTATATTTCGTCGAAATAGGTCACAGCGACCCGAAACTTTGCACATGATGTTAGATGCATATAAGAAACAATCTAGTGAAGTTTGGTGAAAATCCTACGAGAAACAATCAAGATACGCACGCCGTAGCGGAGACCACACGTGGCCTATATTTCGTCGAAAGTAGGGCATAGCGACCCAAAATTCTGCATATGACGTTAGATGCCTACAAGCAAGGAACATTCTAGTGAAATTTGGTGAAAATCCTGCATGGAAGAAGCAAGATATGCATGTTGTAGCGGAGACAGGACATGACCTATATTTTCGTCGAAAGAAATATGGATATCAGAAAATTATACCAAATCATCATATAAGACCAAGATGTTGTTATGAAGTTTCATTATCGAACATTTGCAGATCATAGCAAATGTCAGAGTTAAAGTTAAAGACATATTATGCTTGATAACATTAAATGGTACCTTGTGTATTTGCTCGTTCCATATCCTGATGTTGCTATCGTGAGGTTAGGATCGTCTAAGCTAAGGGTCGTGTCTTTTTCTTCGTATCCGTCTTTACACCCAGGATAAGCTGACAAATACGTCATAGAGTAACACAGTACTTTTAAAGCGCCAAAGAATCAGGGTCGTGTTTGATTGTACACTGGTTGTTAAACATGAGCTAATCAGGGTCGTGTTTGATTGTACACTGGTTGTTAAACATGAGCTAATCAGGGTCGTGTTTGATTGTACACTGGTTGTTAAACATGAGCTATACAACATGAGCGCTGTATTGCCTCCTATGTCTAAGAACTGTCAGAGATTACAGAGACACATTTTCTTTTTCTTTCTTATTTAATGTTATAACTACACTGTATTAGGAATAGGCTAATATTCAATATGTAGCCTTTAGAAGCAACGAATACAACATCATTTGATGTATGCTTTATGCAGATAAAATTATATAAATGCTAAGGATTTACACAATTTACGCAATAAATGCCAAGAATGTACACAATATTGCAATGACTGCGTGTTGTAGACTTACTATTATCTGCGGACTTATACTGTAATTGGAATCCTGTTTTAGTTATGGAGTAGTCCGAGGAGAAGAGGACCGTCATGGTTTGTCCACTACTCTTGTACTTGCTCGTTGTAACCGAGGTTCCACAGAACTGGTTGATGAGGCTTGAAGTTGTACTACCTAAGATACGGAGTAATAGATACTTAAAGGCAGAATATGATTATTAACATATAAACTGACACAGTTGATGAAGCACTCGGAAGCGTTACAACTTAAAAAATGTCACTAACTATATAACACATCGTACAACTGACAATCCCAATGGCAGTAGGCTCACGCGATATCAGCTCGCAGATGTTCAGGCCATTCGACGAGTGGGTAAGATTTTTTTTAAATTTAAAGTTAGGATGCATTTAATTCACGAAAATCGCTACTTGGGTTTGTTGCTACATACTTTAAGTGTATCTTGTTAAATTTTGATCAGAATCATTCCACTTTTAAGCAGTTTTACCGCGTTCCTAAATGCAAAATTTTAACATTTATCACGAAAATGTTGACATTCGCTCATGTATGTTTTTAGATGTATAGCTTCAAATTACGCATTTACACAATATTTAAGGGCCAGTTGTGCAAAATATCAAGTCTGCACGTCCACAAATAAACTTTATACTGGCTTTTAAAAAACCCCGAAGTAAACATTTTTTGCGATCCTTACAGTCCATATCGTTATAAGGCTGTCACGGATAGCAGTCAGTGGCGATCCCGATAACATGTAAAATAACGTTGTGTATTGTAAATAAAGCTCGATCTTTATAAATATTGCTGAAATATAAGTCCATTGTTAGTTTCATAAACATAATTAAATCAGAAACGTAAAGGTAAAATCAGAATTTGTTTTTCTGTTATATATACTAATAACTGAACATTTTTAAAATATTGTTCGTCAACATTTCAGGTGAAATATGGTGCGATTGTTCAGGCAATACAAAATTTGAAGGGGAATGGGATGAAACATAAGTTATTTGTCTAATTGTTGCTTGTGCATAACAGTTTATGTCCGGAATTGGCGTTTTTCATTTAGATACAAACATGGTAGTTAATCTTACTATCGAAAAAAAAGGTTGCAACTTAAAAACAGAAAGGATGGGTGTACCTACATCCTATGACCTAGAAACCCAGAAGATACATATTCTACAATTATTCTATTTAGTCAACACCTGTATTTTTAGATCACCTGAGCCGAAGGCTCAAGGTGATATATTGGGAGTCTTTGTACCTCACAGGTACACGTGTGTCCTGCATCGGTACACTGTACTTTATATGTACAGTACACTGTACTGTATATGTACAGTATACATGCATCTGGTTACTACAGTAACCGTATTATTCCTGGTACTCGCGTTTCCACGCCCAATTTGATACTTAATAACATGAAGTAAAAGTGTTACATGTACAATTTTATAACTTAGTAATAATTAATAAAGAAAATGACTAAGTTCACGTTAATAAACTGTTACAAAGTCTGCACATCCAAACGTTTAGCGTACTAAATTCGTACAGTAACAGTTGTTTATGTGTTATTAATGCATACAAGTTGATATTATTTTGTTATTTATGCATATAAATTGAATTTTTTTTACTTATACTTTTACAATAGCCATAGTATGCCGGCTACTCGCATTTCCACGCACACTTCGATGCTAATTAACAAGAAGTAAATGTGCTACATGTGCAATTTTATAATTTATTAATAATAAATAAAAATGACTTATTTCACGTTAATGAGCTATTACAAAATCTGTACATCCAAACTTCTGGTATACTAAATTCGTACAATAACAGTTGTTTATATATGCATTTTTATAAAATTTTTATTTAGTTTGAATGAACGTGTATGTGCTTATTTGTTCATGATATAGATATGATTATATATAATACATCAACCATAACACTGATATAATTATATATGTTAAGTTATCTTATCCGTGAAATTTTAAATAAAAATTATGACGTGTTCATGTGTTTTGTTTCTACTTTTGTTCTCTAAAAAGAAGTAAACAGTATAACATTGTTTATTTTTGCATCTGATATTTGTTCATACATTTATATGAGAATCTTGCTACGTCTGTTAAAAATGTATATGTATATATTGTATGATCATATTGGTCTATGGCTTACTGATTTTGGAATAAGAGGTTCTTCTTCTCTTTATATTATTGTTTATGCATACAAATTGATAATATGTTACATAAGATAAATGTGTTGCATGCACATTTGTAGATTTAAAAAATTGTAAAAAAAATGACTTAATCAACTAGTTTAGTGTTAATGATCTGGAAAAGTAAATCCGTATATTAGCAGTAGTATATCATTTTCAGTGTGTCGTTTATTTTTTTCTCGCGTTGACCACATTTTAACATGGAGAAAATGTATTGTATTAAACATTGTATATAATAGTAATACTTAAAATGTGTTTGTGAGGGTGTATTGCATTAATTATAGTTTACAATGTATATTTCATTTTTCAATGAAAATTATTAAAACTAAATTTAAAAATAAAAATAATAATTAAATGTGTGCGGAATTGAGATAACAACTTCAGGAAAAGAGTAACATTAATGTGCCATTGTGCGTTTTGCTTCAATAAGTTATATTATAAACCACCAGTTTTTTTCGGCAAAAAAGGAATCATTTCTGTTTGTGTATATAACAGAATTGTGCTCAGGAATGAATCACTTCTGAGATTTTTTTTATGATTAAAGCAGGGATTAATTATATGTATAATTACTCCTGATTAAAGTGATGATCAAATGGAATTGAATAGCTATTATTTTTTCTATCCTTTTTATCTGGAAAAGTCGGTTATTAAATATTTTCTTCTCCAATCATATTTTATATATCAACATGAATTTAGTCAATCTTCCATGCGCTATAGCTACACACATTCTTAATTCGGGTACAAGGATCGGTACTATCAAATCAACACTAATTAACACTAATTAACAGTTATTGGCCACTAATTATTTGACGTTCTTTACTCATTATCGCATATTACCCTATAATTATCTCATTTACACTTTTGAATGCACCGTATTTAAAAACTAATGTAGCCGTTCACATATTATGAAATATACATTGGTGAACTTGTACTAACAGTCTCCCCCACAAGATACAAAATCAGCTCCTATAGGAGCCAGAGATATAATCATGATACAGTTACAATCTCACCAGGTAGCAGCCTTTTAATGACCCCTAACAAATTAACTGCAATAAAAGTAGCCAGTGCTAATGTGGAACAGCTGGCATACTCATTATCGGATATTACCGTATAATTATCTCATTAACACTTTTGAATGCACCGTATTTAAAAACTAATGTAGCCGTTCACATATTATGAAATATACATTGGTGAACTTGTACTAATATAGTTATTGTGTTTAAATTATATTTATAAGAATGTATGTTTTTTAGATGAACAACTATGTAAAAGTTTAAGTCAATATAATTTCTTCTTCTCTACAAGAAAAAAATATAGCGCGAAGTAACTAAAGCATAGACAATCATACAGAGAATATATGTCTGCATACAGATGATATTATATTATTCGGTAATACTTAGGTAAGTGTATATTAATGTATAGTTTCTAGTTGGAGACAACACATAAATTGCATTTTTCAAAATGTACAGACTGGTTTACCATGATTGGCTGCCATTAAATTGTTTATTCCCCAAACCATAAATATTCATGCGTAAACACGTAAACATCTGTTTTATTAATTATTAAGCTATCGTTGCAAAACTAGAATTAAACCATCTCAAAGGATATACGAAACAACTGGGATAATTGACCTTATATGAAAAGAAAATGGGTGTCGCTACATCGTGATTTTGAGTTCCGCTCGAGTCACATAATGGATGGACGGTGGTTCTACTCAGTTCAGGCATCCCTATAATCATTTGATTATGAGCTGAACCAGTTCAGAATATATATTAGTCTTGTTCATACCTACATCATCATACAAAATATGTATACGTAATAAAATCAAAACATCATTAAATCACGTTAATTTATTAGTCAGTATAGTAGTGTAATTCATCACAGTAAAGAAGAGTTGAATAAGTTCTGTTCTGTTCTTATGTTTCGCCGAAAGTATGATTTAATCAAATATCCGTAACATACAAATGTATGATTTTTTATATTGGATATTGCCATAGTGGCATACGTATATACTTATAGACATTATGCACGATGTGACAGCTATTTGTAATAGTGAAAGCATAATATCAAAATAGCAGAGCGTCATATATTGACACTAGTGTATCAAAACAGTGTGTGTTCACCTTGCTCTATTTCGAATAAAATTCGTATAGAAGAATGAGTTTAATTTGAAATAATGGCGGTGACCGCGTGCGTGGTCGCTGATCAGTTTATGTGCAATTGCTCTTATGAGCATACATCTAAATCCGAAGTTTCCGTATATTGATCAGGAGCGTGTTACGAAACACAAAGTCGCTTCCAACATTAAGACATTCGGTGGAGAGAAATCTTTATTCTGGACGATATTGGTTTTGCATAATTACCCGAAATAGGATGAATATATACACTTCAATATAGGGTCCTCAGCTGGACAATAGTGTAAAATAACGAGAAAATGTCATATGTACAGTTAAATGTAATGACTAGCGTCTACAGACATAATCTAGAACTTGAAAAGGTTATTTTAATGGCATCAAGTGTTTCGGATATACCCATAATGTAGCATACTGTAAAGTATGAACTATAAATGATTACAGCATCAGCATACAATAAAGTATGAATTGTAAATGCTTAGACACAATACATTATATATGATTAAAGTGTGTATATGTTATGCGCAAAATAAGAATATGGACAATTCCGGAATTGCTCTGCGCAAAGTAAGAATTCTTAAAATGCGCGGCATTATCGGAATTCTCAAAATGCGCGGTTCAATTCCGGAATAGTCCGTGCGCAAAGTAGGAATTGGGACAAAGTAAGAATATGTTCGTTATCGTCAGTGCGCAAAGTAGGAAATGGAACAAAGTAGGAATATTTTCGTTAATCATATTTGCGAGTAAACACTTTGATTTTTGTTTGCTTCATTCAAATAGTCAACATATCAGCAGTATATTAATATAAGAAATTTTAAAGTAAAATAGCTATTTAATCCAGAAAATATGATGCATACGTCAGTAGGTAAAGCTAAAACAATTTTATTTTGAATCACACGTACGTATAGTTTAAATCACTAATACTGTGATTTAGTTTGCTAAATGCGTTTGACAAAAGATCATACAAATACTTAAATGTGTGTGTTTATTTGAACCCGACAACCGTGGGTGTTCTTACATACCGATTAGGATATCCACGTTTTACATTGCGGATAGAAAGTATTTTCTTGCATTCGGGATAAGGCTTTCCGCGTTTTACTTTGAATTGAATTGGGTTTTAAGGCGCACCAACACATGAAACGTTATATGACGCCTAACAGGAATGAAAATGCCAGGCTCATCCTCCACTTACATCAAGATAAAATATGTAGAATGGGCCTAGAACCTTCTTACCTGCAGAACTGCAGAGTTGCTGCCATTTATGATGGAGCCACGTGTCCACGTTTGCGTACGCGGTGTCATGACCTTGAATGAGCATGGTAAAAAATGAAAAAAATAATATGAATGGGGGGGGGGGGGGTTTGCGGTGGGGGATCCTTCCTCTGCATGTGATGGTGTGTTTGCAGTGGTTGTATTATACCCCGGCAACCTCACGGGGATCCGCGTATTACACGGTGGATGGATGCAAGAATATTCATAATCGCGAAATATTAAATTAATAACTAACTCAGAACACAATAATAACTAACGTTGCGACGTAATAACCAACGTTGAGTGATGGCGTCAGTAAACTGACTTAAAATGTAATAAATAGATTAGTTAACTGCCCGAATCGATTATTGGGTAATCCTTCACTCGATGGTTGACGTGTTTTGTTTTTTCACCCACTCTCATACGCTCGTTCGTGAAAAGAACCACACGTCTATACCACTTTTGAAGGATTTCCCTATAATCCATCCCAGCATTTAAATAATCTCTATATATCGATGGTCTAGAATTATAACGTCGTAAGTGACAAATCAAAGTTTTCGGGAAAGTGAAAAAACCGGACTGACAGTAACAACTGTGTGAATTCTCCGAACAATCTCATATGACATAAGCTGTAGTTTGCTTTCTCATAAAACAAAGTATTTGTTATTTCAAAAAAAAAATTGACTTTGTAATCTGAGCAATTGCACTTACGACCTTATGTTATTAAATATTCGGAAAGGAAGATGTTCATAAAAAAGTTGTATCTGGCAGTTAGACCTTTTAAAATATGGTAAAAGCGATTATTAAACCACTGTAAGTGTCTTATAAAAGTTTGCTAGTTCATGCTACACTGTTGGTCGAAATGTAGAATGCATATGGGAACATGCGTGTGATGACAACATTGCAATATTATATATTAGACAATGTTCTATTTTTTAAAGTTAAATCAAACGGATATTAAAAAACAACATGCTCTTATTGAATTAAATAGTAATGGTCACTTAACATACAAATAGTATTAATTTAATTAAATAACGTAACGTAACATACAAATAGAGACACGAATTATGTTTCAAATTAATTGTTGTAACAATTATAACAATTCAATTCAATTATTTTATTCAGCATAAACATCATACAATGTTCATCGCCTATTACAATGAGGCGGTTACATTACATTGAGAAGAGCATGTATAATACTATCATGGAGTAAAGCTACAAAAGAGCACTTACACCTTCTATTTTAAACAAACAATATAGCATAACTAGTACAGAGGGGAAAATCATCAGAAAAAGAAAGAGAGAAAGAAAAGAAAAATAACTCTATACATATACTTTGTTTGTACAGTGGATAGCTTATTTACAACTCGTGCCATCAGTCCTCGCACTAGCGGTTACACACAATAGCAATTCTTCTGAAAATAAGTCTAAGGCCAGTAGGCAAAAACTATGTGTTTCAGACAGACACTTGAATAATGGTTTATAATCATAATAAATATTACGTTAATCTCGATAATTCACGTTAATTATCTATTATACTCTCACGTCTCAAATTCGCTAAATATACATATTTTGCCAATTTACATAATACACTAGACTGGCTAGAAGTAAGTACAGAGAACTGGGAGTTGTATTCACTAAGGAAAAGAAAACTAATCAATCACAAACAAACACTAACACATGGTCCTATACCCTCTGTAAACTATAACTTTACCGATTATCTTTTGAAAATGTAAAACTATTCAATACGTAACCAGACATGTCTGGCTTTAAATCAGTAGAGCGACGTTAGTAATGTATATCTTTTAGTGCATTTTGAAAGCCCCATTGTGAAAAGATCTGGTTGCAAGAGATTGTATTACCATCAACATAATGACACAGGTTAAATATCCACAAACACATGTCACTTTAACGAGATTATAACACAAATATATTTCGCAAGTAGCTTAAGTCATATTAAATAGTTTGAAAACTTAAAGTTGAAGACCAGAATAAGACCAACGTCTCTCTTGTGTTAGGCAACTGCGTGGAGACAACAGTCAGAACTCGGATATTATACTTATCCCCATACGCTATATGTCCTTGCATAATATGTCCCATACCCTCTATATCCTTACATAATATGTCCCCGTACTCTCTATACCCCATGAATACCCCTTATATCCTTACATAATATGTCCCCGTACTCTCTAAATGCTTTCGTAATATGCCTACGTACTAGGCCTACTCTATATCCTTATTATGTCACCGTACCCTTTATATATTTACATAGTATATCTACATACTCTATATATCTTTTAATACACAATATTCCCCCGTATCATTTGAATGTCCCAGTACCTTTTATATCTTTACATAGGATGCCCCCGTACCATCTTTACATACATTATATGTCCCAATGTCCAGGTCATACCCTCATATTTTATTTCATTCGATAGAAGTGGAAAAGAAGGTCGTAGCAGTTGTACATTTACATGCAAGCTTAAGAATAATAAGTTCGTATCTACCAGTTAAGACCCAACTGTTTATAAATATTAAGGTCGTATCTACCACTTACAATCTTGTATGATTATAGCCTTGTAGTTACGACCTTTTTGCAAAATATAGCACATCTGCTACGCTGGGAGAAAAATAATCCATCATGAGTTATCCACGTGAGATAGGGAAATCTCACCCTCGAGATCAGGGCCCTGTTTTATTAAACATCTTACGATAAGTCTCAAATTTTAAAATCTTTCACTTTTTTCACCTAAGCATTCCATGTAGACAAGTATGTGTACATGTAGTGCAGATATATCACATGCATAAGAAAATGAAATAAAATCAAGTTTATTTGAAAAGTGTAATTTATAGTGAAGCATTTAAGAAATTGATTTAAGATCAAAATGGTCGTAAGTTGTTTCATAAAACGGGGCCCTGAACTGTAACCAGGAACTCGGTAGAGCCTCGTCCCTAGTTGCCATTCTGACCCCTCGGGTGAGCTTTCCCTATGTTACATATTTGTCTGTGATTTGTATAGGAAATACTGGGAATAGAAAAGCTATTATACTGTATTCTAACAGTACGGCAAAAATCTAGCTTTCGTATGAAACAATATTCGTAGTGTACTGAATATGTTAAATATGTTTAAATATATTTCGAAATATTGCAATATCGTATAACATAACATAATTATATTCAACATTAATATCATTACGTGGCCGGAAATTAACTGTCATAACCCGTCTAACACGGGGTATGAAATAAAACCTTAATTTCGGTTTAAAAACCTGCATATCGTAAAATTAAAACATTTAACTTATAATTTTAAACAGGTTTCCGATTTTTGTTTCAGTAAAACATGTTTTATGTATGTTTATATTGTCGAAAATATACATTGTAAAACTGACTAATATAAGCTTCCCCATCGCTTAAAGGAATTAATGCATGACCATGTAATAATAGTTAAATACAACGTTCGATTAACAGTCCTTTTGTCAATTTATATATGATTGGTATATAATGGACCAAATTAAACAAATTTCACACTGTTAAGAGAGTGTGTGTGTAATGTTGTTCAAAGGTGTGAAGGAGTTCACGCGCCGCTCCGTTTCCTATTACGTGTGGCCCTGAGACATGTTGGTCAATCATATTGTTTAAATGCAATGAGATACGCCCCTTTATTTAATTAGCCAATCACAATAAAGGAAATAAAATATGTTTAAATCAAATATAATTGTTTTGCCATAATTTATTGACGTATAATAACATATTGGAATCGGTTAAAGTTAAATAATTTAACTAGCTAGAAGAAATGTTATATACATTTTATTATATTAGAAGTTGTGTGCTTTTTTTATACTTAATTAATGACGACAATATATGCGTATTTCGAAATATTTAATTTATAGTTGGAAATGCTATTATTTTTTTAGTTCGCGGTGTATTCGTGTTTTGTTTTTGTTGTGTTTTTTTTTTACATATTTGCACATTATTATTATTAATTATTATAATGTTAACCTATAACAACGCTAAAGAATAAAACACAACTACAATAAAGCGAAAAGAAGTTCAATTAATTGTTCAATATACAGGCCTTTTAAACCGAAATTACGGTTTATTTCATACCCCAGCCAACCCCGCTTTCGCTTTTCTTGGAGAACATTTGGGAAACGAAGGCCTGGCCTAAATTATAACAGATATTTCCACATGTTTTACTGGAAAAAAAAGGATTACATGTTTAAAACTATCGCTTAAATCTATTTTTTTCTTTTTTTTTTTTATATCAGATTAACGCATGAAAAGGACACACAAGCAATAAGTGGTTTATAAAAAGGACGCACGATCGTTTTCAATAAAATTCATATATTAAAGTTTGCATTATTCTTTCCTTTCTATGATTTTTCTTGGTTTCCTCTTCCTATGTCGAGGTTGTGTGAAGACAATCTAAATATGCCGAGAATTAATTTCATTGTTTTCTCTTCATCGATATCTAAATAATGTTGCAAGTCAAAGTCGCGTTTTAAAACGACAGCAACATGTTGATTATATCTATACCAACTTATTTTTTTTCATGAAAAGCCAATGAAAGAGTGATTTTCGATTCAACAGATAGAACCGTCTTACTTAATTATTCCGACATATTAGGTAGATCTAGTATTACATAGTTTTCTTTGATAAGCAGAAACTTTAACCATACTCACGGCCTGTGTAGGCGAAACGTAATTAAATGGGCAAATAATGTGCTTTTAATAAAGTGCATTGTCATGCAACCTCGTATACTCCGAGCACGTTAAAGAACCATAGGAATCTATTCGATAATAAGAGTAGGGCAGGTTCCCGGATTCCTATGTATCCTTCTCCTCTCTCTGGGGCGGCTCTAAATAACCTATGCTGTGTTGATGAGCCGTTAAACAACATTCAATTCAATTCAATTCGTTTGAAATAATTAAAAATAGTTCAATTGAATTTTCTTACCAAATATTATGGAACCTGGAAAGTATTGCTGAAGTTAAGGACTTCAAATTGTTTGCAAATAATTAAGTTTATGTTAATCATACGCGATACTTAACTGTAAATTATCTGTTCGTCGCAGATGCGTGAAGCAATATAAGCATATTAAAATGAAATATAAGTAGGTTTAAAATTAGCATCTTCCTATATACATCATAACACAAATTCTTACTTTGCGCAAAACATTCTCAAATTGTGCAGAGACACTTAATGCGTGGTTTATATATTTAACCCCTTGCGCAATTCCGGAATAGTCCTGCGCGATTCCGGAATCGTTGCGCATTTTAAGAATTCTTACTTTGCGCAGAGCAATTCCGGAATCGTCCATATTCTTACTTTGCGTAGAACATATACACTATTTAATATAAGGTTGTGAAATTTCAATTTCATTTGATGGTTATTGTTCTAAATGAGTACACTTCTCAAAACTGCTAACTACACCGCTCACGTTTTGGGTTATATATATCGATGGGTTGAATGTTTTTCAATAAAATAAAAAGGAAATACCAATTCAATCATTTTTACATCATTTCATTTTATTTTGTTCATGGGCAATGCTAGAACTAAACCACAATAAGCAATTACAAACGACCCATGTAAACACTAAAGTCACACTTTTATGAACAAGAAATGAAAAGTGTGACTTTAGTGTTTACATGGGTCGTTTGTAATTGCTTATTGTGGTTTAGTTCTAGCATTGCCCATGAAAAAAATAAAATGAAATGATGTAAAAATGATTGAATTGGTATTTCCTTTTTATTTTATTGAAAAACATTCAACCCATCGATATATATAACCCAAAACGTAGCGGTGTAGTTAGCAGTTTTGAGAAGTGTATTTAATCATTAGTCATTACCATTGAATAATGTATACAACATATATTGACTATTGTTTTCCTTTATCCAATTGTATTTCCTACTTAGCATATTAATGCTAATTCATAGAATAATATGATTATCATAATAATTTGCACATACAGTTAATTATAACTGAGATTGCAGATCATAGATTTAAAATCTGCACAAACATATGATTAAAACATATGAAATAAGGATTATGGTTTAATAATTGTAGGAATAAGAGCAAAAAGTATATTGCTTCGATACATATACAGGCTATATCATGGTTAGTTAACTACTAATTAATGCATTAATTGTAGACCGCATTGACTAATATGAAATATGGTTTTGCGGTGTACTTGTGAAGGAAGTTTTTCACACCTTCCTTTCGACTGTGGATAGGCAGTTAGTAACACAGTAGGTGGTGAAATATTTATCCATGGGCTATTTGAAGCTAATTATGCAAACATCTTGTCTCAGTGAGAGATATATATATAGTAGTTATACCATATATCGGATCAGACTGCTATAAGCGTCTGATGGGTTCTACACATGAACCTTTAAATTAATAAAAGTACTTGAATAAAGATACTCCAGTTCGCACTAAGTGTTCTGTAGGTTTTAATATAACCTGGTATCTAGTACAATATCTCAGATGACCTTGAGTGATCTGTTGGTTCAATACAATAATGAACCTTAGACATAAGTCTATATATTGCAGATGACTTTGAGTGATCTGTTGTTCAATACAATAATGAACGTTAGACATAAGTATATATCATAAATTGATATTACGAAATGATTACTATACTACATAGTTAGATAGTATTATCATACTTTACCAACTGATTGGTATTTCAAATGTAATACAAGTAACATTGTATATACGGAATGAACCTTAGTATACAGAAATGTATAAAGCACAAACACGCAACAAGGTGTATGATATATTTACCCAAAAGTCACATACCCTTATATATAAGAAATAAATAATAATGGCAATATTCAGTTACGGCTGAATTCTGAAATAAATTATATAAATGTATCAGGTCAGGTTACATGAGAATGATGTATAAACAATATAATAATATACATTATTGGTTGTGCTACGGAATAAACCGTAAGATTTGTATGTTAAAGTATTAACCGAACACTGAGACAATTTGAATTTAAAAGAAAGGGGACCCCTGATGAGACTGCCCTTGGAATCTACTGAATATTTCAATATCTAATATGATATAAATAAAACATATCACTCACATAAACTGGAAATAACGAGTAGATATTCCTAAAAACAGTCGAAACATTGCTTTAAACCTTGTGGGCTAGATCACAAGGGATTATTACTATTTTATTGTGGTTGAAATATCATTTCAATATTGATAAACATGAATATGTGCATATATTGCATTATATTATATAAATGTATAATTGGAAATAAAGCAGTGTAGGGTCTATGCTTGAATGAATCTGACTTTGTGGGTGAGTTGGGCTACAGTATTATATATTTGATTTACGTCGGTGTGCCGACAATGGCCGCACTCGCGAATCGAAGATAGTTTTCTATTTTTGATCCTCATGAATTCTGATTTGCTTGAACAGGGATCGGATACTGATTTAGGTGGAAACATAGTCAATTCTATCATTTTTATATATTTGATATATATAACTATATTATTGGAATTATTATTATGATTTCTGGAGATGTTGCTGATTTAATGAACATAATCTCAGATCACTATGGGTACAGTGTCACTTTAACAGCGTGACATTATACAGCGGTAGCGTCGCTGTCACCGAAGTATGATTAAATCAGATATCTGTAACATATAACTTTATGATTTTTTGTATATTGAATATCGCCACAGTTGCATAAGTATATCAATATAGACATTATGCACGGTTGTATCAGTTATTGGCAAGAGTGAAACCGTAATATTAAAATAGTAGAGCGTCATATATTGACAATATTTTATAAAATTAAAACAGTAAGTGTTTGTTCACATTACTCTATTTCCGATAAAAGTCGTATAGCAAAATCAGATCAAATTGATATAATGGCGCTGACCGCGTGGTCGCTGATCAGTTTTATGCGCAATTGATCTTATGAGCATAAATAATAAAACATATATATATGTTATGCGCAAAATAAGAATATGGACAATTCCGGAATTGCTCTGCGCAAAGTAAGAATTCTTAAAATGCGCGGCATTATCGGAATTCTCAAAATGCCCGGTTCAATTCCGGAATAGTCCGTGCGCAAAGTAGGAATTGGGACAAAGTAAGAATATGTTCGTTATCGTCAGTGCGCAAGGTAGGAAATGGAACAAAGTAGGAATATTTTCGTTAATCATATTTGCGAGTATACACTTTGATTTTTGTTTGCTTCGTTCAAATAGTCAACATATCAGCAATATATTATTATAAGAAATTCTAAAGTAAAATAGCTATTTAATCCAGAAAATATGATGCATACGTCAGTAGGTAAAGCTAAAACAATTTTATTTTGAAATATACGTACGTATAGTTAAAATCGCTAACCTACTGTGATTTAGTTTGCTAAATGCGTTTGACAAAAGAGCATACAAATACTTAAATGTGTGTGTTTATTTTAAGCCGACAACCGTGGGATATCCGATTAGGATATCCGCGTTTTACAGTCCGGATAGAAAGTATTTTTCTTGCATTCGGGATAAGGCTTTCAACGTTTTACTTTGAATTGAATTGGATTTTAAGGCGCACCAACACATGAAAGGTTATATGACGCCTAAGATGAATGAAAATGCCAGGCTCATCCTCCACTTACATCAAGATAAAATATGTAGAATGGGCCTAGAACTTTCTTACCTGCAGAGTTGCTACCATTTACGATGGAGCCACGTTTCCACGTTTGACGCGGTGTCATGACCTTGAATGAGCATGGTAAAAAATGAAAAAATAATATGAATGTGGGGTGGGGGTGGTCCTACCTCTGCATGTGATGGTGTGTTTGCAGTGGTTGTATTCTTAGACCCCGGCAACCTCACGGGGATCCGCGTATTACACGGTGGATGGATGCAAGAATATTCATAATCGCTAAATATTAAATTAATAACTAACTCAGAACACAATAATAACTAACGTTGCGACGTAATAACTAACGTTGCGACATTGAGTGATGGCGTCAGTAAACTGACTTAAAATGTATTCTAATACACCCGCACTATACAGCCTAGTTTAGAATATCTTGTTATATTGAACGATATATCACTGTAATTTTTGCAACGTTAGGAGAATAAGCAAGGCAATGCGAAAGATTTCAGATGTGTGCGTTATTTTCACATTTTAGGGGTATTAGAATAGAAATAGAACATCGTTTACGGTGAATTATCTATAATATATCACGGTTTGTCGGTCAATTGTAAACAATAATTTACAATTAAACTCCAAACCGTGATATATTAAACGATAATTCACAGTAAACGATGTTCTATTTCTTAAATAAATAGATTAGTTAACTGCCCGAATCGATTATTGGATAATCCTTCACTCGATGGTAGACGTGTTTTGTTTTTTCACTCACTCTCATACGCTCGTTCGTGAAAAGAACTACACGTCTATACCGCTCTTGAAGGATTTCCCTATAATCCATCCCAGCATTTAAATAATCTCTATATTGATGGTCTAGAATTATAACGTCGTAAGTGAAAAATCATAGTTTTCGGGAAAGTGAAAAAAACGGACTGACAGTAACAACTGTGTGAATTCTCTGAAAAATCTCATATGACATAAGCTGTAGTTTGCTTTCTCATAAAACAAAATATTTGTTATTTCAAAAAAAAATTTGACTTTGTAATCTGAGCAATTGCACTTACGACCTTATGTTATTAAATATTCGGAAAGGAAGATGTTCATAAAAATGTTGTATCTGGCAGTTAGACTTTTTAAAATATGGTAAAAGCGATTATTAAACCACTGTAAGTGCCTTATAAAAGTTTATTAGTTCATGCTACACTGTTGGTCGAAATGTAGAATGCAAATGGGAACATGCGTGTGATGACAACATTGCAATATTATATATTAGAAATTGTTCTATTTTTTAAAGTTAAATCAAACGGATATAAAAAAAAACATGCTCTTATTATTATAAATTTAATTAAATAATAATGGTCTCTTAACAAACAAATAGTACTAATTTAATTAAATAGTAATGGTAACGTAACATACAAATAGAGACACGAGTTATGTTTCAAATTAATTGTTGTAACAATTATAACATTTAATAACAGAGAACTGGGAGTTGTATTCACTAACGAAAAGAAAACTAATCAATCACGAACAAACACTAACACATGGTCCTATACCCTCTGTAGTCTATAACGTTACATTGTATTTACCGACTATCTTTTAAAAATGTAAAACTATTCAATTCATAACCAGACATTTAATTTGATATGTCTGGCTTTAAATTAGAAGAGCGACGTTAATAATGCATATCTTTTAGTCCATTTTGAAAGCCCCACTGTGAAAAGATCTGGGTGCAAGAGATTGTATTACCATCAAAATAATGACACAGGTTAAATATCCACAAACAACGAGATTATATCATCGTAGCAGTTGAACATTTACATACACGCTTAACCATAATAAGGTCGTATGTACCAGTTAAGACCCAAATGTTTATAAATATTAAGGTCGTATCTACCACTTACAACCTTGTATGATTATAGCCTTGTAGTTACGACCTTTTTGCAAAATATAGCACATCTGCTACACTGGGAGAAAAATAATCCATCATGAGTTATCCACGTGAGATAGGGAAATCTCACCCCACCCTCGAGATCAGAACTGTAACCAGGAACTCGGCAGAGCCTCGTCCCTGGTTGCCATTCTGACCCCTCGGGTGAGCTTTCCCTATGTTACATATTTGTCTGTGATTTGTATAGGAAATACTGGAAATAGAAAAGCTATAACCAGTGTTTTTGAGATACGGGAAATATCTCCCTCGGGAGAGAAATGTGTTAAATATGTATAAATATATTTCAAAATATTGCAATATCGTATAACATAACATAATTATATTCAACATTAATATCATTACGTGGCAGGAAATTAACTGTCATAACCTGTCTAACACGGGGTATGAAATAAATCTTAATTTCGGTTTAAAAACCTGCATATTGTAAAATTAAAACATTTAACTTATAATTGTAATCAGGTTATCGATTTTTGTTTCAGTGAAAGATGTTTCATGTATGTTTATATTGTCGAAAATATACATTGTAAAACTGACTAATATAAGCTTCCCCATCGCTTAAAGAAATTAATGCATGACCATGTAATGTAATAATAGTTAAATACAACGTTCGATTAACAGTCCTTTTGTCAATTTATATATGACTGGTATATAATGGACCAAATTAAACAAACTTCACACTGTTAAGAGAGTGTGTGTGTAATGTTGTTCAAAGGTGTGAAGGAGTCCACGTGCTGCTCCGGCACGCTTCCTATTACTCGTGGCCCTGAGACATGTTGGTCAATCATATTGTTTAAATGCAGTGAGATACGCCCTTTTATTTAATTAGCCAATCACAATAAAGGAAATAAAAAATGAAATGAAATATGTTTGAATCAAATATAATTATTTCGCCATAATTTATTGACTTATACTAACATACTGGAATCGGTGGAAGTTAAATAATTTAATTAGATAGAAGAAATGTTAAATACATTTTATCCTATTAGAAGTTGTGTGCTTTTTTCATACTTAATGACGACAATACATGCGTATTTCGAAATATTAAATTTATAATTCGAAATGCTAATTTTTGTTAGTTCGCGGTGTATTCGGTTTTTATTTTGTTGTGTTTTTTTTTTACATATTTGCAAATTATTATTATTAATTATTATAATGTTAACCTATAACAACGCTAAAGAATAAAACACAACTATAATAAAGCGAAAAGAAGTTCAATTAATTGTTCAATATACAGGCCTTTTAAACCGAAGTTACGGTTTATTTCATACCCCAGCCAACCCCGTTTTCGCTTCTTGGAGAACATTTGGGAAACGAAGGTCTGGCCTAAATTATAAAAGATATTTCCACAATAAAAACATATTTCAAAACATGTTTTACTGAAGAAAAAAAAAGGATTACATGTTTAAAGCTATCACTTAAATCTATTTTTTTTTATATCAGATTAACACATGAAAAGGTCACACACGCAATAAGTGGTTTATAAATAGGACGAACGAGCGTTTTCAATAAAATTCATATATTAAAGTTTGAATTATTCTTTCCTTTCTATGATTTTCTTGGTTTCCTCTTCCTAGGTTGTGTGAAGACAATCTAAATATGCCGAGAATTATTTTCATTGTTTTCTCTTCATCGATATCTAAATAATGTTGTAAGTCAAAGTCGCGTTTTAAAACGACAGCAACACGTTGATTATATCTATACCAACTTGTTTTTTTCATAAAAAGCCAATGAAAGAGTGATGATAGAACCGTCTTTCTTAATTATTCCGACATATTAGGTAGTATTACATAGTTTTCTTTGATAAGCAGAAACTTTAACCATACTCACAGCCTGTGTAGGCGAAACGTCATTAAATGGGCAAATAATGTGCTTTTAATAAAGTGCATTGTCATGCAACCTCGTTTGAAATAATTAAAAATAGTTCAGTTGAATTTTCTTACCACATATTAGGAACCTGGAAAGTATTGTTGAAGTTAGGGACTTCAAATTGTTTTGTAAATAATTAAGTTTATGTTAATCATACGCGATACTTAACTGTAAATTATCTGTTCGTCGCAGATGGGTGAAGCAAAATAAGCATATTAAAATGAAATATAAATAGGTTTAAAATTAGCATCTTCCTATACACATCATAACACAAATTCTCACTTTGCGCAAGATATTCTCAAATTGTGCAGAGACACTTAATGCGTGGTTTATATATTTAACCCCTTGCGCAATTCCGGAATAGTCCTGCGCAATTCCGGAATCGTTGCGCATTTTAAGAATTCTTACTTTGCGCAGAGCAATTCCGGAATCGTCCATATTCTTACTTTGCGTAGAACATATATATTGAATTATTGGAATTAGTACTAGGATTTCTGGAGATGGTGTTGATTTAATGAACATAATTCCAGAGCACTATGGGGACGGTGTCACTTTAACAGCGTGACAGTATACATCGGTAGCGGCGTTGTCGCCGAAAGTATGATTTAATCAAATATCCGTAACATACAAATGTATGATTTTTTATATTGGATATTGCCATAGTGGCATACGTATATACTTATAGACATTATGCACGATGTGACAGCTATTTGCAATAGTGAAAGCATAATATCAAAATAGCAGAGCGTCATATATTGACACTAGTGTATCAAAACAGTGTGTGTTCACCTTGCTCTATTTCGAATAAAATTCGTATACAAGAATGAGTTTAATTTGAAATAATGGCGGTGACCGCGTGCGTGGTCGCTGATCAGTTTATGTGCAATTGCTCTTATGAGCACACATCTAAATCCGAAGTTTCCGTATATTGATCAGGAGCGTGTTACGAAACACAAAGTCGCTTCCAACATTAAGACATTCGGTGGAGAGAAATCTTTATTCTGGACGATATTGGTTTTGCATAATTACCCGAAATAGGATGAATATATACACTTCAATATAGGGTCCTCAGCTGGACAATAGTGTAAAATAACGAGAAAATGTCATATGTACAGTTAAATGTAATGACTAGCGTCTACAGACATAATCTAGAACTTGAAAAGGTTATTTTAATGGCATCAAGTGTTTCGGATATACCCATAATGTAGCATACTGTAAAGTATGAACTATAAATGATTACAGCATCAGCATACAATAAAGTATGAATTGTAAATGCTTAGACACAATACATTATATATGATTAAAGTGTGTATACACTATTTAATATAAGGTTGTGAAATTTCAATTTCATTTGATGGTTATTGTTCTAAATGAGTACACTTCTCAAAACTGCTAACTACACCGCTCACGTTTTGGGTTATATATATCGATGGGTTGAATGTTTTTCAATAAAATAAAAAGGAAATACCAATTCAATCATTTTAACATCATTTCATTTTATTTTGTTCATGGGCAATGCTAGAACTAAACCACAATAAGCAATTACAAACGACCCATGTAAACACTAAAGTCACACTTTTATGAACAAGAAATGAAAAGTGTGACTTTAGTGTTTACATGGGTCGTTTGTAATTGCTTATTGTGGTTTAGTTCTAGCATTGCCCATGAAAAAAATAAAATGAAATGATGTAAAAATGATTGAATTGGTATTTCCTTTTTATTTTATTGAAAAACATTCAACCCATCGATATATATAACACAAAACGTAGCGGTGTAGTTAGCAGTTTTGAGAAGTGTATTTAATCATGAGTCATTACCATTGAATAATGTATACAACATATATTGACTATTGTTTTCCTTTATCCAATTGTATTTCCTACTTAGCATATTAATGCTAATTCATAGAATAATATGATTATCATAATAATTTGCACATACAGTTAATTATAACTGAGATTGCAGATCATAGATTTAAAATCTGCACAAACATATGATTAAAACATATGAAATAAGGATTATGGTTTAATAATTGTAGGAATAAGAGCAAAAAGTATATTGCTTCGATACATATACAGGCTATATCATGGTTAGTTAACTACTAATTAATGCATTAATTGTAGACCGCATTGACTAATATGAAATATGGTTTTGCGGTGTACTTGTGAAGGAAGTTTTTCACACCTTCCTTTCGACTGTGGATAGGCAGTTAGTAACACAGTAGGTGGTGAAATATTTATCCATGGGCTATTTGAAGCTAATTATGCAAACATCTTGTCTCAGTGAGAGATATATATATAGTAGTTATACCATATATCGGATCAGACTGCTATAAGCGTCTGATGGGTTCTACACATGAACCTTTAAATTAATAAAAGTACTTGAATAAAGATACTCCAGTTCGCACTAAGTGTTCTGTAGGTTTTAATATAACCTGGTATCTAGTACAATATCTCAGATGACCTTGAGTGATCTGTTGGTTCAATACAATAATGAACCTTAGACATAAGTCTATATATTGCAGATGACTTTGAGTGATCTGTTGTTCAATACAATAATGAACGTTAGACATAAGTATATATCATAAATTGATATTACGAAATGATTACTATACTACATAGTTAGATAGTATTATCATACTTTACCAACTGATTGGTATTTCAAATGTAATACAAGTAACATTGTATATACGGAATGAACCTTAGTATACAGAAATGTATAAAGCACAAACACGCAACAAGGTGTATGATATATTTACCCAAAAGTCACATACCCTTATATATAAGAAATAAATAATAATGGCAATATTCAGTTACGGCTGAATTCTGAAATAAATTATATAAATGTATCAGGTCAGGTTACATGAGAATGATGTATAAACAATATAATAATATACATTATTGGTTGTGCTACGGAATAAACCGTAAGATTTGTATGTTAAAGTATTAACCGAACACTGAGACAATTTGAATTTAAAAGAAAGGGGACCCCTGATGAGACTGCCCTTGGAATCTACTGAATATTTCAATATCTAATATGATATAAATAAAACATATCACTCACATAAACTGGAAATAACGAGTAGATATTCCTAAAAACAGTCGAAACATTGCTTTAAACCTTGTGGGCTAGATCACAAGGGATTATTACTATTTTATTGTGGTTGAAATATCATTTCAATATTGATAAACATGAATATGTGCATATATTGCATTATATTATATAAATGTATAATTGGAAATAAAGCAGTGTAGGGTCTATGCTTGAATGAATCTGACTTTGTGGGTGAGTTGGGCTACAGTATTATATATTTGATTTACGTCGGTGTGCCGACAATGGCCGCACTCGCGAATCGAAGATAGTTTTCTATTTTTGATCCTCATGAATTCTGATTTGCTTGAACAGGGATCGGATACTGATTTAGGTGGAAACATAGTCAATTCTATCATTTTTATATATTTGATATATATAACTATATTATTGGAATTATTATTATGATTTCTGGAGATGTTGCTGATTTAATGAACATAATCTCAGATCACTATGGGTACAGTGTCACTTTAACAGCGTGACATTATACAGCGGTAGCGTCGCTGTCACCGAAGTATGATTAAATCAGATATCTGTAACATATAACTTTATGATTTTTTGTATATTGAATATCGCCACAGTTGCATAAGTATATCAATATAGACATTATGCACGGTTGTATCAGTTATTGGCAAGAGTGAAACCGTAATATTAAAATAGTAGAGCGTCATATATTGACAATATTTTATAAAATTAAAACAGTAAGTGTTTGTTCACATTACTCTATTTCCGATAAAAGTCGTATAGCAAAATCAGATCAAATTGATATAATGGCGCTGACCGCGTGGTCGCTGATCAGTTTTATGCGCAATTGATCTTATGAGCATAAATAATAAAACATATATATATATTGAATTATTGGAATTAGTACTAGGATTTCTGGAGATGGTGTTGATTTAATGAACATAATTCCAGAGCACTATGGGGACGGTGTCACTTTAACAGCGTGACAGTATACATCGGTAGCGGCGTTGTCGCCGAAAGTATGATTTAATCAAATATCCGTAACATACAAATGTATGATTTTTTATATTGGATATTGCCATAGTGGCATACGTATATACTTATAGACATTATGCACGATGTGACAGCTATTTGCAATAGTGAAAGCATAATATCAAAATAGCAGAGCGTCATATATTGACACTAGTGTATCAAAACAGTGTGTGTTCACCTTGCTCTATTTCGAATAAAATTCGTATACAAGAATGAGTTTAATTTGAAATAATGGCGGTGACCGCGTGCGTGGTCGCTGATCAGTTTATGTGCAATTGCTCTTATGAGCACACATCTAAATCCGAAGTTTCCGTATATTGATCAGGAGCGTGTTACGAAACACAAAGTCGCTTCCAACATTAAGACATTCGGTGGAGAGAAATCTTTATTCTGGACGATATTGGTTTTGCGTAATTACCCGAAATAGGATGAATATATACACTTCAATATAGGGTCCTCAGCTGGACAATAGTGTAAAATAACGAGAAAATGTCATATGTACAGTTAAATGTAATGACTAGCGTCTACAGACATAATCTAGAACTTGAAAAGGTTATTTTAATGGCATCAAGTGTTTCGGATATACCCATAATGTAGCATACTGTAAAGTATGAACTATAAATGATTACAGCATCAGCATACAATAAAGTATGAATTGTAAATGCTTAGACACAATACATTATATATGATTAAAGTGTGTATACACTATTTAATATAAGGTTGTGAAATTTCAATTTCATTTGATGGTTATTGTTCTAAATGAGTACACTTCTCAAAACTGCTAACTACACCGCTCACGTTTTGGGTTATATATATCGATGGGTTGAATGTTTTTCAATAAAATAAAAAGGAAATACCAATTCAATCATTTTAACATCATTTCATTTTATTTTGTTCATGGGCAATGCTAGAACTAAACCACAATAAGCAATTACAAACGACGCATGTAAACACTAAAGTCACACTTTTATGAACAAGAAATGAAAAGTGTGACTTTAGTGTTTACATGGGTCGTTTGTAATTGCTTATTGTGGTTTAGTTCTAGCATTGCCCATGAAAAAAATAAAATGAAATGATGTAAAAATGATTGAATTGGTATTTCCTTTTTATTTTATTGAAAAACATTCAACCCATCGATATATATAACCCAAAACGTAGCGGTGTAGTTAGCAGTTTTGAGAAGTGTATTTAATCATGAGTCATTACCATTGAATAATGTATACAACATATATTGACTATTGTTTTCCTTTATCCAATTGTATTTCCTACTTAGCATATTAATGCTAATTCATAGAATAATATGATTATCATAATAATTTGCACATACAGTTAATTATAACTGAGATTGCAGATCATAGATTTAAAATCTGCACAAACATATGATTAAAACATATGAAATAAGGATTATGGTTTAATAATTGTAGGAATAAGAGCAAAAAGTATATTGCTTCGATACATATACAGGCTATATCATGGTTAGTTAACTACTAATTAATGCATTAATTGTAGACCGCATTGACTAATATGAAATATGGTTTTGCGGTGTACTTGTGAAGGAAGTTTTTCACACCTTCCTTTCGACTGTGGATAGGCAGTTAGTAACACAGTAGGTGGTGAAATATTTATCCATGGGCTATTTGAAGCTAATTATGCAAACATCTTGTCTCAGTGAGAGATATATATATAGTAGTTATACCATATATCGGATCAGACTGCTATAAGCGTCTGATGGGTTCTACACATGAACCTTTAAATTAATAAAAGTACTTGAATAAAGATACTCCAGTTCGCACTAAGTGTTCTGTAGGTTTTAATATAACCTGGTATCTAGTACAATATCTCAGATGACCTTGAGTGATCTGTTGGTTCAATACAATAATGAACCTTAGACATAAGTCTATATATTGCAGATGACTTTGAGTGATCTGTTGTTCAATACAATAATGAACGTTAGACATAAGTATATATCATAAATTGATATTACGAAATGATTACTATACTACATAGTTAGATAGTATTATCATACTTTACCAACTGATTGGTATTTCAAATGTAATACAAGTAACATTGTATATACGGAATGAACCTTAGTATACAGAAATGTAGAAAGCACAAACACGCAACAAGGTGTATGATATATTTACCCAAAAGTCACATACCCTTATATATAAGAAATAAATAATAATGGCAATATTCAGTTACGGCTGAATTCTGAAATAAATTATATAAATGTATCAGGTCAGGTTACATGAGAATGATGTATAAACAATATAATAATATACATTATTGGTTGTGCTACGGAATAAACCGTAAGATTTGTATGTTAAAGTATTAACCGAACACTGAGACAATTTGAATTTAAAAGAAAGGGGACCCCTGATGAGACTGCCCTTGGAATCTACTGAATATTTCAATATCTAATATGATATAAATAAAACATATCACTCACATAAACTGGAAATAACGAGTAGATATTCCTAAAAACAGTCGAAACATTGCTTTAAACCTTGTGGGCTAGATCACAAGGGATTATTACTATTTTATTGTGGTTGAAATATCATTTCAATATTGATAAACATGAATATGTGCATATATTGCATTATATTATATAAATGTATAATTGGAAATAAAGCAGTGTAGGGTCTATGCTTGAATGAATCTGACTTTGTGGGTGAGTTGGGCTACAGTATTATATAATTGATTTACGTCGGTGTGCCGACAATGGCCGCACTCGCGAATCGAAGATAGTTTTCTATTTTTGATCCTCATGAATTCTGATTTGCTTGAACAGGGATCGGATACTGATTTAGGTGGAAACATAGTCAATTCTATCATTTTTATATATTTGATATATATAACTATATTATTGGAATTATTATTATGATTTCTGGAGATGTTGCTGATTTAATGAACATAATCTCAGATCACTATGGGTACAGTGTCACTTTAACAGCGTGACATTATACAGCGGTAGCGTCGCTGTCACCGAAGTATGATTAAATCAGATATCTGTAACATATAACTTTATGATTTTTTGTATATTGAATATCGCCACAGTTGCATAAGTATATCAATATAGACATTATGCACGGTTGTATCAGTTATTGGCAAGAGTGAAACCGTAATATTAAAATAGTAGAGCGTCATATATTGACAATATTTTATAAAATTAAAACAGTAAGTGTTTGTTCACATTACTCTATTTCCGATAAAAGTCGTATAGCAAAATCAGATCAAATTGATATAATGGCGCTGACCGCGTGGTCGCTGATCAGTTTTATGCGCAATTGATCTTATGAGCATAAATAATAAAACATATATATATATTGAATTATTGGAATTAGTACTAGGATTTCTGGAGATGGTGTTGATTTAATGAACATAATTCCAGAGCACTATGGGGACGGTGTCACTTTAACAGCGTGACAGTATACATCGGTAGCGGCGTTGTCGCCGAAAGTATGATTTAATCAAATATCCGTAACATACAAATGTATGATTTTTTATATTGGATATTGCCATAGTGGCATACGTATATACTTATAGACATTATGCACGATGTGACAGCTATTTGCAATAGTGAAAGCATAATATCAAAATAGCATAGCGTCATATATTGACACTAGTGTATCAAAACAGTGTGTGTTCACCTTGCTCTATTTCGAATAAAATTCGTATAGAAGAATGAGTTTAATTTGAAATAATGGCGGTGACCGCGTGCGTGGTCGCTGATCAGTTTATGTGCAATTGCTCTTATGAGCACACATCTAAATCCGAAGTTTCCGTATATTGATCAGGAGCGTGTTACGAAACACAAAGTCGCTTCCAACATTAAGACATTCGGTGGAGAGAAATCTTTATTCTGGACGATATTGGTTTTGCATAATTACCCGAAATAGGATGAATATATACACTTCAATATAGGGTCCTCAGCTGGACAATAGTGTAAAAAAACGAGAAAATGTCATATGTACAGTTAAATGTAATGACTAGCGTCTACAGACATAATCTAGAACTTGAAAAGGTTATTTTAATGGCATCAAGTGTTTCGGATATACCCATAATGTAGCATACTGTAAAGTATGAACTATAAATGATTACAGCATCAGCATACAATAAAGTATGAATTGTAAATGCTTAGACACAATACATTATATATGATTAAAGTGTGTATACACTATTTAATATAAGGTTGTGAAATTTCAATTTCATTTGATGGTTATTGTTCTAAATGAGTACACTTCTCAAAACTGCTAACTACACCGCTCACGTTTTGGGTTATATATATCGATGGGTTGAATGTTTTTCAATAAAATAAAAAGGAAATACCAATTCAATCATTTTAACATCATTTCATTTTATTTTGTTCATGGGCAATGCTAGAACTAAACCACAATAAGCAATTACAAACGACCCATGTAAACACTAAAGTCACACTTTTATGAACAAGAAATGAAAAGTGTGACTTTAGTGTTTACATGGGTCGTTTGTAATTGCTTATTGTGGTTTAGTTCTAGCATTGCCCATGAAAAAAATAAAATGAAATGATGTAAAAATGATTGAATTGGTATTTCCTTTTTATTTTATTGAAAAACATTCAACCCATCGATATATATAACCCAAAACGTAGCGGTGTAGTTAGCAGTTTTGAGAAGTGTATTTAATCATGAGTCATTACCATTGAATAATGTATACAACATATATTGACTATTGTTTTCCTTTATCCAATTGTATTTCCTACTTAGCATATTAATGCTAATTCATAGAATGATATGATTATCATAATAATTTGCACATACAGTTAATTATAACTGAGATTGCAGATCATAGATTTAAAATCTGCACAAACATATGATTAAAACATATGAAATAAGGATTATGGTTTAATAATTGTAGGAATAAGAGCAAAAAGTATATTGCTTCGATACATATACAGGCTATATCATGGTTAGTTAACTACTAATTAATGCATTAATTGTAGACCGCATTGACTAATATGAAATATGGTTTTGCGGTGTACTTGTGAAGGAAGTTTTTCACACCTTCCTTTCGACTGTGGATAGGCAGTTAGTAACACAGTAGGTGGTGAAATATTTATCCATGGGCTATTTGAAGCTAATTATGCAAACATCTTGTCTCAGTGAGAGATATATATATAGTAGTTATACCATATATCGGATCAAACCGAAGCATTGTGGTGTAGTGGTTATAGTGTCTGCCTTGCATTCGGGAGGTCGTGGGTTCGCGTCCCCTGACCGCGTCATACCAAAGACTTTAAAAATGGAGTAGTTACTTGTAACCCATGCCTGACAAGCAAATAATGGGTAGTACTACGTCTGGTCAAAACCGTCTGGTTAACCCGGTGTCAGAATAATGTGTCTGGGTGGGGTATCACGTACTACGGCGTGGTATTCCAGTGTGGCAGCACTATATCTGCTTCAAGTAGACTGTAGATAGATACATAGCACTACACACAATCACTCACGCAATAGTCCAGACATAATGCCGAGCCAACGGGGGATTCTTCCCGGGGGCTCATATGGTAGAGGGACTTTAAACCTTAGAAATCATCATTATTATATCGGATCAGACTGCTATAAGCGTCTGATGGGTTCTACACATGAACCTTTAAATTAATAAAAGTACTTGAATAAAGATACTCCAGTTCGCACTAAGTGTTCTGTAGGTTTTAATATAACCTGGTATCTAGTACAATATCTCAGATGACCTTGAGTGATCTGTTGGTTCAATACAATAATGAACCTTAGACATAAGTCTATATATTGCAGATGACTTTGAGTGATCTGTTGTTCAATACAATAATGAACGTTAGACATAAGTATATATCATAAATTGATATTACGAAATGATTACTATACTACATAGTTAGATAGTATTATCATACTTTACCAACTGATTGGTATTTCAAATGTAATACAAGTAACATTGTATATACGGAATGAACCTTAGTATACAGAAATGTATAAAGCACAAACACGCAACAAGGTGTATGATATATTTACCCAAAAGTCACATACCCTTATATATAAGAAATAAATAATAATGGCAATATTCAGTTACGGCTGAATTCTGAAATAAATTATATAAATGTATCAGGTCAGGTTACATGAGAATGATGTATAAACAATATAATAATATACATTATTGGTTGTGCTACGGAATAAACCGTAAGATTTGTATGTTAAAGTATTAACCGAACACTGAGACAATTTGAATTTAAAAGAAAGGGGACCCCTGATGAGACTGCCCTTGGAATCTACTGAATATTTCAATATCTAATATGATATAAATAAAACATATCACTCACATAAACTGGAAATAACGAGTAGATATTCCTAAAAACAGTCGAAACATTGCTTTAAACCTTGTGGGCTAGATCACAAGGGATTATTACTATTTTATTGTGGTTGAAATATCATTTCAATATTGATAAACATGAATATGTGCATATATTGCATTATATTATATAAATGTATAATTGGAAATAAAGCAGTGTAGGGTCTATGCTTGAATGAATCTGACTTTGTGGGTGAGTTGGGCTACAGTATTATATATTTGATTTACGTCGGTGTGCCGACAATGGCCGCACTCGCGAATCGAAGATAGTTTTCTATTTTTGATCCTCATGAATTCTGATTTGCTTGAACAGGGATCGGATACTGATTTAGGTGGAAACATAGTCAATTCTATCATTTTTATATATTTGATATATATAACTATATTATTGGAATTATGAGCACACATCTTGCTAGAACTAAACCACAATAAGCAATTACAAACGACCCATGTAAACACTAAAGTCACACTTTTATGAACAAGAAATGAAAAGTGTGACTTTAGTGTTTACATGGGTCGTTTGTAATTGCTTATTGTGGTTTAGTTCTAGCATTGCCCATGAAAAAAATAAAATGAAATGATGTAAAAATGATTGAATTGGTATTTCCTTTTTATTTTATTGAAAAACATTCAACCCATCGATATATATAACCCAAAACGTAGCGGTGTAGTTAGCAGTTTTGAGAAGTGTATTTAATCATTAGTCATTACCATTGAATAATGTATACAACATATATTGACTATTGTTTTCCTTTATCCAATTGTATTTCCTACTTAGCATATTAATGCTAATTCATAGAATAATATGATTATCATAATAATTTGCACATACAGTTAATTATAACTGAGATTGCAGATCATAGATTTAAAATCTGCACAAACATATGATTAAAACATATGAAATAAGGATTATGGTTTAATAAACAGGTCTACCATCTCGTGAAGGATTTCCCTATAATCGATCCGATCTCTATTTATTTTCAGATGAGGCGGAGTGTGACAAGAATAACACAATAAAACATCATAAACTGTTTTTACATTGAAAAAAATATATGATGAAGTAGCAGAACGGCATTTTTGTTTCTAAGCATAAAAACGCGGATATGTACATAATCGGTACAAGCAGGTCGTATCTCTATTGTGTTGTACTGACGCGTATATGTCGTCAATTAAGATTGTTGTATTTATTTGTATTTTTAATACATCAAATATTTTTCCTGTTAGCGATAACCAACGTTTTCATTTAAAAGCAAAGGAAACGTGTTACGGCACTGAACGTGGTTAACACGGCGGGGATTATTTGTATTTACACTGTACTGTTGTTTAGGGATGATGACAGGGTAAGAGTGAGGTTTGGTGCACCCTTGAACCGGTTTAAACTCCCCGGTAAAGTGTTGCTGATGTCGACGTCATCCGCCGAATTAACGTTCAGTAAAGCAAATATTTTTTGTTAAAATCATGCATAAACTGATTTGAAATGTAATAAATAAATTATTTAACTGCTGTATTCGAATATAGGTAAATCATTTACTCGATGGTAGGCGTGTTTTGTTTTTCACTCATTTGCATACGCTCGTTCGTGAAAAGAACCACAGGTCTACCATCTCGTGAAGGATTTCCCTATAATCGATCCGATCTCTATTTATTTTCAGATGAGGCGGAGTGTGACAAGAATAACACAATAAAACATCATAAACTGTTTTTACATTGAAAAAAATATATGATGAAGTAGCAGAACGGCATTTTTGTTTCTAAGCATAAAAACGCGGATATGTACATAATCGGTACAAGCAGGTCGTATCTCTATTGTGTTGTACTGACGCGTATATGTCGTCAATTAAGATTGTTATATTTATTTGTATTTTTAATACATCAAATATTTTTCCTGTTAGCGATAACCAACGTTTTCATTTAAAAGCAAAGGAAACGTGTTACGGCACTGAACGTGGTTAACACGGCGGGGATTATTTGTATTTACACTGTACTGTTGTTTAGGGATGATGACAGGGTAAGAGTGAGGTTTGGTGCACCCTTGAACCGGTTTAAACTCCCCGGTAAAGTGTTGCTGATGTCGACGTCATCCGCCGAATTAACGTTCAGTAAAGCAAATATT
The DNA here is from genome assembly GCA_037043455.1 of Cyrtodaria siliqua. Lineage (NCBI taxonomy): Eukaryota > Metazoa > Mollusca > Bivalvia > Adapedonta > Hiatellidae > Cyrtodaria > Cyrtodaria siliqua. Next base: position 114,409 of record JAWPHD010002094.1, on the reverse strand, counting down.
TTTTGTTAAAATCATGCATAAACTGATTTGAAATGTAATAAATAAATTATTTAACTGCTGTATTCGAATATAGGTAAATCATTTACTCGATGGTAGGCGTGTTTTGTTTTTCACTCATTTGCATACGCTCGTTCGTGAAAAGAACCACAGGTCTACCATCTCGTGAAGGATTTCCCTATAATCGATCCGATCTCTATTTATTTTCAGATGAGGCGGAGTGTGACAAGAATAACACAATAAAACATCATAAACTGTTTTTACATTGAAAAAAATATATGATGAAGTAGCAGAACGGCATTTTTGTTTCTAAGCATAAAAACGCGGATATGTACATAATCGGTACAAGCAGGTCGTATCTCTATTGTGTTGTACTGACGCGTATATGTCGTCAATTAAGATTGTTATATTTATTTGTATTTTTAATACATCAAATATTTTTCCTGTTAGCGATAACCAACGTTTTCATTTAAAAGCAAAGGAAACGTGTTACGGCACTGAACGTGGTTACCACGGCGGGGATTATTTGTATTTACACTGTACTGTTGTTTAGGGATGATGACAGGGTAAGAGTGAGGTTTGGTGCACCCTTGAACCGGTTTAAACTCCCCGGTAAAGTGTTGCTGATGTCGACGTCATCCGCCGAATTAACGTTCAGTAAAGCAAATATTTTTTGTTAAAATCATGCATAAACTGATTTGAAATGTAATAAATAAATTATTTAACTGCTGTATTCGAATATAGGTAAATCATTTACTCGATGGTAGGCGTGTTTTGTTTTTCACTCATTTGCATACGCTCGTTCGTGAAAAGAACCACAGGTCTACCATCTCGTGAAGGATTTCCCTATAATCGATCCGATCTCTATTTATTTTCAGATGAGGCGGAGTGTGACAAGAATACCACAATAAAACATCATAAACTGTTTTTACATTGAAAAAAATATATGATGAAGTAGCAGAACGGCATTTGTGTTTCTAAGCATAAAAACGCGGATATGTACATAATCGGTACAAGCAGGTCGTATCTCTATTGTGTTGTACTGACGCGTATATGTCGTCAATTAAGATTGTTATATTTATTTGTATTTTTAATACATCAAATATTTTTCCTGTTAGCGATAACCAACGTTTTCATTTAAAAGCAAAGGAAACGTGTTACGGCACTGAACGTGGTTAACACGGCGGGGATTATTTGTATTTACACTGTACTGTTGTTTAGGGATGATGACAGGGTAAGAGTGAGGTTTGGTGCACCCTTGAACCGGTTTAAACTCCCCATAAAGTGTTGCTGATGTCGACGTCATCCGCCGAATTAACGTTCAATAAAGCAAATATTTTTTGTTAAAATCATGCATAAACTGATTTGAAATGTAATAAATAAATTATTTAACTGCTGTATTCGAATATAGGTAAATCATTTACTCGATGGCAGGCGTGTTTTGTTTTTCACTCATTTGCATACGCTCGTTCGTGAAAAGAACCACAGGTCTACCATCTCGTGAAGGATTTCCCTATAATCGATCCGATCTCTATTTATTTTCAGATGAGGCGGAGTGTGACAAGAATAACACAATAAAACATCATAAACTGTTTTTACATTGAAAAAAATATATGATGAAGTAGCAGAACGGCATTTTTGTTTCTAAGCATAAAAACGCGGATATGTACATAATCGGTACAAGCAGGTCGTATCTCTATTGTGTTGTACTGACGCGTATATGTCGTCAATTAAGATTGTTATATTTATTTGTATTTTTAATACATCAAATATTTTTCCTGTTAGCGATAACCAACGTTTTCAATTAAAAGCAAAGGAAACGTGTTACGGCACTGAACGTGGTTAACACGGCGGGGATTATTTGTATTTACACTGTACTGTTGTTTAGGGATGATGACAGGGTAAGAGTGAGGTTTGGTGCACCCTTGAACCGGTTTAAACTCCCCGGTGGTCCTTTTTGACACTGACCGTTCCAAGGCGGTAACCCTGTTGTCAACCCTTATTGTGTTTGTGTTGTGCTTGTTTACTGAATGTGTTTGTGATGTACTTTTTGAATCACGTTTGCTATGTAATACTTGTTGGAGTGACTGTAATATGTGAATGCTACTCTTCCTGTTGGACTTATAACATTTTCTTTGTTGGAGTCATAGTAATTCGCAGCACAACGGCATTTATATAAAATCAAAAGCAATTCATTAACGTATCCTTAAAATGCTATTCCGCCTATACTTAAATTGTTAATATGTTTATATATGTTGATGACATCAATACAACTTTACATATACAAAATAAAGTGTCATATACAGTTTTGGGTGTACAACAAACAAGCCTAGTTGTTGAAAATGTCTCTCTAGGTCATCATTTAAAGACTTCAAAAATATGACTTTCCGAGGCAAAAGACAAGCGGAAAAAAATCAAAACGCGTTTTAAAACACCGTGAAGTATTTTGTTTTCTTTTTCTTTTGTTGTTGAGCTATAGTCACTCCAAAACGTAAAATACTGTTTAGGTAAGAATCCGAGAGAAAATGAAAATTCACATTACGCCGCCATATAGGTGTACCGGAAGTAAAACCCCAACTGCCACTGAGTCCTGTACAATAAATTCCAAGAATTCTAGTTTGCCATTTTTCAAAATGAAGTTCAAACTAAGATTCACATACATATTCTTAGTCATGAGACCTTTCTCTCTAGAATACTGATGAGAATAGTGGGTCATGTCGCTTATATAAGAAAATAAAATCCGATCTTTGTTGAAACTGCATTCATTGAAAATTAGAAATAATGATGGAGTAGTAGAACGGCATTTTTTCTGACCATAAACAATCGGATATGTACACAATCAGTACAAGCCGGTCGTATCTGTATTGTATTGTATTGAGACGTATCTGTCGTTAGTAAGTTAAGCTTATTATATTTTTTTTGTGTATCATTCCCTATTTTCGACATCATTTCGGCTTGTTAATAGTTTTATATAATGACATCAATGAAACCTTACCTATACATAGTAAAGCATCACTGTTTTCACATTGAAAATAAAATAAAAAGCGATGGAGTAGTAGAAAACCAAAACAAAACAAAAACGCGGATATGTACACAATCGGTACAAGCAAGTCGTATCTCTACTTTATTGTTGTAATAAAACGTATCTGTCGTTAGTAAAGATTATTATATTTCTTTGTGTGTTTTATATATCTTTTTTCCCCCTGTTATCGACCAACGCTGACCTAATTTGCCCTGATAGCGCAATTTAAAGAAGTTATTTATATGACGTCATAAAATGACGGGCAGGTACGGAATTGGTTCTTCAAAACTCCAAATTCGTTAAAATAGTAAACCATGTCATTTAAATAGCACTGATAGAATATAATAGTGATATCATTAGGATCATTAAATAAGGCGGATATGTACACACTCGGTACAAACAGGTCATATCTACGTTGTAAGGAGACATATCCGTATTAAGTTCTCCGGCACGCCTACCCGCCACCAGTACGACCTCCCGCCACTCCACCATGTCCCTCCCTCTCTCTTAAAACGCTCACCCGAACACCTAAAACGCACGCCACGCCCGCCCGAATGCCCGCCGGCCTCCGTTGTAACGAGATGTATCTGTATTAAGTTCTCGGGCTCGCCCACCCGCCACCAATACGACCTTCCGCTTATTCGCCCACCCGTTACTCCACCCTCACTCCCTCTCTCTCACCCTCTCTCCCAAAACGCCACCACGCCTACTCGCTCGTCCAAAACGCCAGCCCGCCCGTCCTCCCGATAAACCCCACCCAAACCCGCCGTCCTCCCAAACCGCCCTCCCTCACACCCGCCCGACCAAACGCCCTCCCTCACACTCTCGCTCGCTCCTTCCCTTCCTCCCTGCCTCACGTCAGCCCAAACCGCCCTATTTCACACCCGCCAGACCGCCGGCCCAAAAAAACGCCATCCAGCTCGCCCAAAACGTCCACATGCCCAAAACTACCGCCCGACCGCCCAAAAAGCCCGCCCGAATGCCGGTCCGAATGAATGCCCGCCTGCCCGAAACCGCCACCCGTCCTCCCGTCCGCCCTCCAGACCGCCCGCCTGCCAGTACGCCCAAAACGCCAGTCCACCAGGCCGAAACGTCCGACTTCCTGTCCGACGCCTGCCCGAAAAAACCCGACCGCCCGATCGCCCGGAAAAAGCCCGCCCAGCCAAAAAAGCCCGCCCTACCGCCCAAAACGCCTCAACGCCTAATCGCCTCAAAAACGCCAGCCTGCCGGCCAAAATGCCAGACCGCCTGAAACGCCAGCCCACCCGCAACGCCAGCCCGCCTGCAACGCCAGGCTGACCGCCCATCCATTACGCCCGCTTGCCCAAAACGCCCGCCCGCTCTATCAAACCGCCCTCCACCACACCCACCCGCCCAAACACGCCCTCGCTCGCTCCATCCCTTCCAGGGGCCCGCCCGCCGGCCCAAACATCCGTCCCTCCAGCCCAAAAAACCCGCTCGAATGCCCGTTAGATTAACCGCCCGTAACCCCAGCCCGCCCACACTCAACGCCAGCCCGCCTGCAACGCCAGACCGCCTCGACCACCCGCCGGCCAGCACGCCCAAAACGCCAGTCCACCAGACCGAAACGTCCGACTTCCTGCCCGACCGCCTGCCCGTAAAATACCGACCGCCCGAATCGCCCGAAAAAAGCCCGCCCTACCGCCCAAACCGCCCGCCATTCCTACTCGCCTCAAAAACGTCATCCTGTCGGCCAAAACGCCAACAAAGCTCCTGACAAAAGCGCCCGCCCGCTCGCCCAACCGCCTGCCCAAAACGCCCGCCCGTCCGCCCAAAACAAACGCCCACCCGTTCGCCCGCCCTAAACAACCGCCCGCCCATCCATTACGCCCGCTTTCCCAAAACGCCTTTCATCACACTCGCCCGCCTAAACACGCCCTCGCTCGCTCCTTCCCTTCCGGAGGCCCGCCCGCCGGCCCAAACATCCGTCCCTCCAGCCCAAAAAAACCCGCTCGAATGCCCGTCAGATTAACCGCCCGTAACGCCAGCCCGCCCACCCGCAATGCCAGCCCGCCTGCTACGCCAGACCGCCCGCCACGCCAGACCGCCGGCCCAAAAAAACGCCATCCAGCTCGCCCAAAACGTCCACATGCCCAAAACTACCGCCCGACCGCCCAAAAAGCCCGCCCGAATGCCGGTCCGAATGAATGCCCGCCTGCCCGAAACCGCCACCCGTCCTCCCGTCCGCCCTCCAGACCGCCCGCCTGCCAGTACGCCCAAAACGCCAGTCCACCAGGCCGAAACGTCCGACTTCCTGCCCGACGCCTGCCCGAAAAAACCCGACCGCCCGATCGCCCGGAAAAAGCCCGCCCACCCAAAAAAGCCCGCCCTACCGCCTAAAACGCCCGCAACGCCTAATCGCCTCAAAAACGCCAGCCTGCCGGCCAAAATGCCAGACCGCCTGAAACGCCCGCCCACCCGAAACGCCAGCCCGCCTGCAACGCCAGACCGACCGCCCATCCATTACGCCCGCTTGCCCAAAACGCCCGCCCGCTCTACCAAACCGCCCTCTATCACACCCACCCGCCCAAACACGCCCTCGCTCGCTCCATCCCTTCCAGGGGCCCGCCCGCCGGCCCAAACATCCGTCCCTCCAGCCCAAAAAACCCGCTCGAATGCCCGTTAGATTAACCGCGCGTAACGCCAGCCCGCCCACCCGCAACGCCACCCCGCCTGCAACGCCAGACCGCCTCGACCACCCGCCTGCCAGCACGCCCAAAACGCCAGTCCACCAGACCGAAACGTCCGACTTCCTGCCCGACCGCCTGCCCGTAAAATACCGACCGCCCGAATCGCCCGAAAAAAGCCCGCCCTACCGCCCAAACCGCCCGCCATTCCTACTCGCCTCAAAAACGTCATCCTGTCGGCCAAAACGCCAACAAAGCTCCTGACAAAAGCGCCCGCCCGCTCGCCCAACCGCCTGCCCAAAACGCCCGCCCGTCCGCCCAAAACAAACGCCCACCCGTTCGCCCGCCCTAAACAACCGCCCGCCCATCCATTACGCCCGCTTTCCCAAAACGCCTTTCATCACACTCGCCCGCCTAAACACGCCCTCGCTCGCTCCTTCCCTTCCGGAGGCCCGCCCGCCGGCCCAATGATCCGTCCCTCCAGCCCAAAAAAACCCGCTCGAATGCCCGTCAGATTAACCGCCCGTAACGCCAGCCCGCCCACCCGCAATGCCAGCCCGCCTGCTACGCCAGACCGCCCGCCACGCCAGACCGCCGGCCCAAAAAAACGCCATCCAGCTCGCCCAAAACGTCCACATGCCCAAAACTACCGCCCGACCGCCCAAAAAGCCCGCCCGAATGCCGGTCCGAATGAATGCCCGCCTGCCCGAAACCGCCACCCGTCCTCCCGTCCGCCCTCCAGACCGCCCGCCTGCCAGTACGCCCAAAACGCCAGTCCACCAGGCCGAAACGTCCGACTTCCTGCCCGACGCCTGCCCGAAAAAACCCGACCGCCCGATCGCCCGGAAAAAGCCCGCCCACCCAAAAAAGCCCGCCCTACCGCCTAAAACGCCCGCAACGCCTAATCGCCTCAAAAACGCCAGCCTGCCGGCCAAAATGCCAGACCGCCTGAAACGCCCGCCCACCCGCAACGCCAGCCCGCCTGCAACGCCAGACCGACCGCCCATCCATTACGCCCGCTTGCCCAAAACGCCCGCCCGCTCTACCAAACCGCCCTCTATCACACCCACCCGCCCAAACACGCCCTCGCTCGCTCCATCCCTTCCAGGGGCCCGCCCGCCGGCCCAAACATCCGTCCCTCCAGCCCAAAAACCCGCTCGAATGCCCGTAAGATTAACCGCCCGTAACGCCAGCCCGCCCACCCGCAACGCCAGCCCGCCTGCAACGCCAGACCGCCTCGACCACCCGCCTGCCAGCACGCCCAAAACGCCAGTCCACCAGACCGAAACGTCCGACTTCCTGCCCGACCGCCTGCCCGAAAAATACCGACCGCCCGAATCGCCCGAAAAAAGACGGCCTACCGCCCAAACCGCCCGCCATTCCTACTCGCCTCAAAAACGTCATCCTGCCGGCCAAAACGCCAACAAAGCTCCTGACAAAAGCGCCGCCCGCTCGCCCAACCGCCTGCCCAAAACGCCCGCCCGTCCGCCCAAAACAAACGCCCACCCGTTCGCCCGCACTAAACAACCGCCCGCCCATCCATTACGCCCGCTTTCCCAAAACGCCCACCCTACCAAAACGCCCTTCCATCACACTCGCCCGCCTAAACACGCCCTCGCTCGCTCCTTCCCTTCCGAAGGCCCGCCCGCCGGCCCAAACATCGTCCCTCCAGCCCAAAAAAAACCGCTCGAATGCCCGTCAGATTAACCGCCCGTAACGCCAGCCCGCCCACCCGCAATGCCAGCCCGCCTGCTACGCCAGACCGCCCGCCACGCCAGACCGCCGGCCCAAAAAAGCGCCATCCAGCTCGCCCAAAACGTCCACATGCCCAAAACTACCGCCCGACCGCCCAAAAAGCCCGCCCGAATGCCGGTCCGAATGAATGCCCGCCTGCCCGAAACCGCCACCCGTCCTCCCGTCCGCCCTCCAGACCGCCCGCCTGCCAGTACGCCCAAAACGCCAGTCCACCAGGCCAAAACGTCCGACTTCCTGCCCGACGCCTGCCCGAAAAAACCCGACCGCCCGATCGCCCGGAAAAAGCCCGCCCATCCAAAAAAGCCCGCCCTACCGCCTAAAACGCCCGCAACGCCTAATCGCCTCAAAAACGCCAGCCTGCCGGCCAAAATGCCAGACCGCCTGAAACGCCCGCCCACCCGCAACGCCAGCCCGCCTGCAACGCCAGACCGACCGCCCATCCATTACGCCCGCTTGCCCAAAACGCCCGCCCGCTCTACCAAACCGCCCTCTATCACACCCACCCGCCCAAACACGCCCTCGCTCGCTCCATCCCTTCCAGGGGCCCGCCCGCCGGCCCAAACATCCGTCCCTCCAGCACAAAAACCCCGCTCGAATGCCCGTTAGATTAACCGCGCGTAACGCCAGCCCGCCCACCCGCAACGCCAACCCGCCTGCAACGCCAGACCGCCTTGACCACCCGCCTGCCAGCACGCCCAAAACGCCAGTCCACCAGACCGAAACGTCCGACTTCCTGCCCGACAGTCTGCCCGAAAAATACCGACCGCCCGAATCGCCCGAAAAAAGCCCGCCCTACCGCCCAAACCGCCCGCCATTCCTACTCGCCTCAAAAACGTCATCCTGCCGGCCAAAACGCCAACAAAGCTCCTGACAAAAGCGCCCGCCCGCTCGCCCAACCGCCTGCCCAAAACGCCCGCCCGTCCGCCCAAAACAAACGCCCACCCGTTCGCCCGCCCTAAACAACCGCCCGCCCATCCATTACGCCCGCTTTCCCAAAACGCCCACCCTACCAAAACGCCTTCCATCACACTCGCCCGCCTAAACACGCCCTCGCTCGCTCCTTCCCTTCCGGAGGCCCGCCCGCCGGCCCAAACATCCGTCCCTCCAGCCCAAAAAACCCCGCTCGAATGCCCGTCAGATTAACCGCCCGTAACGCCAGCCCGCCCACCCGCAATGCCAGCCCGCCTGCTACGCCAGACCGCCCGCCACGCCAGACCGCCGGCCCAAAAAAACGCCATCCAGCTCGCCCAAAACGTCCACATGCCCAAAACTACCGCTCGACCGCCCAAAAAGCCCGCCCGAATGCCGGTCCGAAACCGCCACCCGTCCTCCCGTCCGCCCTCCAGACCGCCCGCCTGCCAGTACGCCCAAAACGCCAGTCCACCAGGCCGAAACGTCCGACTTCCTGCCCGACGCCTGCCCGAAAAAACCCGACCGCCCGATTGCCCGGAAAAAGCCCGCCCACCCAACCGCCTAAAACGCCCGCAACGCCTAATCGCCTCAAAAACGCCAGCCTGCCGGCCAAAATGCCAGACCGCCTGAAACGCCCGCCCACCCGCAACGCCAGCCCGCCTGCAACGCCAGCCCATCCATTACGCCCGATTGCCCAAAACGCCCGCCCGCTCTACCAAACCGCCCTCCATCACACCCACCCGCCCAAACACGCCCTCGCTCGCTCCATCCCTTCCAGGGGCCCGCCCGCCGGCCCAAACATCCGTCCCTCCAGCCCAAAAACCCCGCTCGAATGCCCGTTAGATTAACCGCCCGTAACGCCAGCCCGCCCACCCGCAACGCCAGCCCGCCTGCAACGCCAGACGGCCTCGACCACCCGCCTGCCAGCACGCCCAAAACGCCAGTCCACCAGACCGAAACGTCCGACTTCCTGCCCGACAGCCTGCCCGAAAAATACCGACCGCCCGAATCGCCCGAAAAAAGCCCGCCCTACCGCCCAAACCGCCCGCCATTCCTACTCGCCTCAAAAACGTCATCCTGCCGGCCAAAACGCCAACAAAGCTCCTGACAAAAGCGCCCGCCCGCTCGCCCAACCGCCTGCCCAAAACGCCCGCCCGTCCGCCCAAAACAAACGCCCACCCGTTCGCCCGCCCTAAACAACCGCCCGCCCATCCATTACGCCCGCTTTCCCAAAACGCCCGCCCTACCAAAACGCCTTCCATCACACTCGCCCGCCTAAACACGCCCTCGCTCGCTCCTTCCCTTCCGGAGGCCCGCCCGCCGTCCCAAACATCCGTCCCTCCAGCCCAAAAAAACCCGCTCGAATGCCCGTCAGATTAACCGCCCGTAACGCCAGCCCGCCCACCCGCAATGCCAGCCCGCCTGCTACGCCAGACCGCCCGCCACGCCAGACCGCCGGCCCAAAAAAACGCCATCCAGCTCGCCCAAAACGTCCACATGTCCAAAACTACCGCCCGACCGCCCAAAAAGCCCGCCCGAATGCCGGTCCGAATGAATGCCCGCCTGCCCGAAACCGTCACCCGTCCTCCCGTCCGCCCTCCAGACCGCCCGCATGCCAGTACGCCCAAAACGCCAGTCCACCAGGCCGAAACGTCCGACTTCCTGCCCGACGCCTGCCCGAAAATACCCGACCGCCCGATCGCCCGGAAAAAGCCCGCCCACCCAAAAAAGCCCGCCCTACCGCCCAAAACGCCCGCAACGCCTAATCGCCTCAAAAACGCCAGCCTGCCGGCCAAAATGCCAGCCCGCCTGAAACGCCCGCCCACCCGCAACGCCAGCCCGCCTGCAACGCCAAACCGACCGCAACGCCAGCCCGCCCGCCCAACAAAACGCCATCCCGCTCCCCTAAAACGCACAAAAAGCCCGTCCGAATGAACGCCCGCATGCCCGAATACCGCATCCCCCCCCCCCCCCCCGTCCTCCCGTCCGCCCACCCTAAATCCGGCCTACCCACCCAAAACGCCCAGCCCGCCCAGGCAGCCCAAACCATCCGCACAGCCAGTAAATCCGTTGTAAGGACCCAATGCAAACGTTATCAAGGCCACGCCAGCAGTCATCCGTCTTGTCGGATTTTCTAAATATATCGGCTAAAATCTTATATAGTCTATATTTTCCGAAGCAATTAATATTTCCAAATAATTTTTGGTGAGAAGAAAGTGTTTGTTATGTTCTCTATTATGACCATTTTTCTTTTCAATATATTGAATAGAAATTTAGAAATATGTTTTTTAAGTTGAACTTACTGTACTTAATCCGTACAAATCGGTCGTTTAAGCGGACAGGAGTGGTAGGAATAGTCCAAAAGGCATAATTTTTTAAAAGGCCTTAAAATAACTAGAAACACGCAGAAAATTAAAAAAAGTTGGAAAAAAACACCCAGTTATTTTTTCAAAATGCCGGATGAAAATCCAAAAGAGACTCTATTGGGATCACTCTTCGTCCGTCGTCCGTCCGTCGTTGTCGTCGTCGTTAACTTTTGCCTCAAACGACTTCTTCTCAGAAACCACTAGGCCAATTTCGACCAAACTTCAAATGAATGATTCTTAGATGAATGCCTTTTAGATTTGTTAAAATTAGGTCAGCGCGACATCCAAGATGGCCGCCATTACCATATATGGTCGAAACCTTAAAAAATCTCAAGATTTTTTTTTTAAATCTTCTTCTCAGAAACACAGACTTCACATGTTTGTTGTTTCCTATAGTTTGTATATACGGATTTTGCATTTTTTACATACACTTATATAGGGAAAACTTAAAAAATCTTCTTTTCTGAAATTACAAGAGCCAGAGGTTTAATGTTTTGCTTTTGCTAGAGGCTTATGGTCCTGTACCAAGTTTGTTCAAATGGTGACCCTTGGGTCACATTTGGCACCGCCCCCGACCAAACTTCACACGGATGATCCTTAGATGAATGTTTTTCAAATTTGTCACATCCAAGATAGCCACCATAGAAAAATCTTTGAATTACTTCTTGTACATTGGGAAGCTAGGGCCTGGGTTCAAATCCCATTGGAGTTAACCTTTTTTTTAATTCTTTATTTTTATTATTGTTTCCTGCATGGATGCGTTTTTTTCTTTTGTTAATTTTTCTAATGTTTGTATATAAAGATTTTGCATGTTTTACTTAGACTTATATATGGAAAACTTCATAATTATTCTTTTAAATTGTTAGCATGGAGCTGTGGGTTTACATTTCGGTTGAGGGTGTTGTTGTGTTTTGCACTTGTAAGAAGGTATTGAAAGGAATTTTATGATGAAACCCCTTGATATAAGAGCCATTTTAGATTGTAGAGTATCCACAGGCCCTCTTGTTTTCTTGTTCTTTATTATTATTAGTGATGGCTAACCCCTGGTCTATCAAGTTTGCTCATTTGAAGTACATGGGGTCAAAGATGGCTGCAGCCCCTGGGTCCAAAGCTTGTATGAAGAGATTTTGCATGTATTTACATAGACTTACATAAGGAAACACTTTTAAAAACATATTCAATCAGCATTTGCGACAGTACAATTTTTTCATCATTGCAAAGATCCTCAGGTGATCGATTCAGGGCCATCTTGGCCGTCTTGTCTATCAACCTGACACACAATATACATTATGCTACATCGGTTACCAAGGTCAGTTGGCAGTAGTTTTCAATTTACGTATTGGATTCCAGTTAAATATTGACCTTTGAACCAAACCAAGGGCGGATTTAGATTAAGCGAACCCGGTGAAACCTTGTTAGACTATCAAGCATATTAAAACTAAAACTGTATAAAAGTAAGTTTATCGACTTTGACGGGTGGAGGATAGGAGATAGTGGCGCAACTGAACATGTTCAACATACTTTGGTCACCTTTTTCAAATGACTGAGGGAAGTGGCTGATCGAACTGGGCTGATCTCCCCTCCTGCGTCCCCTTATTCGTTCGAATCTGCACATGGCATACAAACCGAAATAAAAATGGGGTCCCGATAGTTAGCCATTTATATTTAAAGAAACAAAAGTTGTTTACCTTGTTTAAATTGCGTCTTTTGCAATTTTTTAAAACAAAAGGTATTGTCGAATTGTTTTTGCCCGTGTATGTCCTTGTTAATATTTACAATCTCACTATCTTCTGTTTTCGTCTGGATAGAAAGACGTATTGGTCAACACACATCACTAAACACATGATTAAACCAGGTTCACTACACAGGCGCAAATCTATTATTTAGCATGAACGCCTTAGTGGTGCCTGGGGATTTGGAGTGGTTGGGGGCCTGTCCCACCAACCGGAAACCGGATACTATACTTGTCGGACTACAGACGCTACAGGTGCAGATCTAGCATTTCAGTTGATTCGGGCTGTGAATTTCTAAGTGGTGCTAGGGGGTTGTGAAGGACCATTGTGGGCATCCTAACTTGAAGGATAAATTACCGTATAATCTTTCATGTTTAAGACCACCCAGAAATTGGCAAATTTTTTAAATATATAAAGTGCCTGTTTAATATTGACTTTATAAATCGAGCTGGATAAAATTATATCATGCAAGGCTGTGCTGGGTATCATATATATATGAGTTTTATTTAACGAGTTAAATATAATAATTAAAAGTGAAAAAATAAAAGTTCAAAATGCCATATTAACGCTGAAATATAGCTTGAGAACGCATCCCTAATTTTCAAAATTTACCAAACCCCCACCGGCGGGAGGGGGAAACTTCCACCCGCACCTACTCCCCACTCGCAGCGTCGCTGTTCGGTTCGCAGCTACGCTTCTCATATCTGGCGTACATTTTAAAATGCTCCAGGTACGCCCCTGGTTATGTTATGGGTCGGCAATAAGAATCACAGTCAATGCATTCTGTCTTTATTATATCATATAGATTCATGCAGTAGAGATGCTAGTATTATACTGTTATCAACATGGTGAGCAGAGGCTATCCCAGATAAGGGAGTTACCAAGAGGCGGGGCTTATCAGTCAGTGGAGTAGTGACAGCCAGTGCATATAATTCATATTGTAACAGACACAAAGTCTCTATCATCTCCGTTAAGGTTAACAATAAGCATATCCTAAATAGGTAGATACGTAAATACAATATGTATAGTGGTATGTGACGTGTAACACAAGGTGTCGGACTGGTACTGGTTTGCTGCCGGTGTCGTAGCCCTCGAAAGTAGTGCCGTAAACAAATAATCCCAATACACAACATAAAAAGGCAATTCATGGAGGATGACATGGCGTGTGGCATGGAAATGAAGAAAACATTTATTTCTCATGAAAAATGGTAAAAATAATTAATCTGGACCATCTTTCTTGTGAAATGTATCATGTAGATGTCAACACTAACATATGCTTTTCTGGCACAGGATTTATTTGGGAGAAGACAAAACTATCAACTCTAGTCAGAATGGATGTTAAGTAATGTATTTGCTAGGTATGCTTATTGACAGCTCTTGTAAAATGAGCCTTTTCACTATCCGTTCAATGAGTCAAGATAATACCTGCCCCACTCCATATACACAAACAAGTATATAAATAAAAAAATACTCGTACTTGAAACAAACAACATGCAAAATGCATTTACTTTACAACATAAGAGAACCTTTATAAATTAGTTAGCTTATCAGCCTGTAGAAGAACAAATAAAGAATAACACATACAAATTATGAATCGAACATTCACAAATGTAACCGAAGTAGTTGTGTATTCTACGGAAATCGAGCTGATCCCCTCTACAGAAGCTGTTCTAAATAATGTGTTGATGAGCCGTTAAACAACTATATAATTCTAATGAAAAATGAACCAATATAGTAATGACTTACAACCATACCAACCGACGATATATTGCACTACAGTAGTTACATTTTACAGAAACACCAGACAACTAACTGTCGTACTAGTCACGACAGCAGCAGTTCACACCGAAACTATAGTCACGACAGCAGCTGTTTACACCAACACTATCGTCTCTATGGTAGCCACCGTAACTATTGTTACCTCCAGACGAACAACTAGAGCGAACCATTAACGTCGTGCAAACAGACAAATCACGTTTAGCTCTACCGTTTAGTAGACAATATGAATTTCTGGATCGCTTTAAAAATACTTGAATGCACATCCATCGTAGGAAGTCTGGAGTCGCCAAATAGTATAGTTTTGAAGGAAACAGATCAAAATGGATTCAATTCCTGAACTAAGATAGCACGCGTATTATCATAGAATCGACAGTCGAAAATAAAATGGTACTTTCAATACTCCCATATCTACAAAGAGGGAGATTCAAATAGATTTTTGTTAAATAAGTTTTCGTTGAAAGAACTACACTTTGTTTGCAAATATATGGAGTATATATGCTCTTCTGTTTCCCGTGTACAATTATTTAGGAACTTGAATTTTGTCGCGACTGTGTTGCCTACAGGTTATAATAGAGCTTGGACACGTGTATCAAGGAGATCGAACTCATGACCTCCTGCATGCGATGCTGACGCTCTACCACTAACCACACCGCCGTTTACTATACGTGCTTGTTGCTTCCAATGGTTCACCTTTTCAGTATTTATTTGTCAGATGTATAAGTGAATGAAGTTACAATGTCTATAATTTTAAAATGGTTTACAATTATGAAAATATGTGTGCAATGGCGTAGTCGATCTTTGCTGTGCATCTTGGTGTATGAGTCGTAGGGCTATTAAAGACTTAAAAAACAAATAAGAATTAGGTCACTTATCACTGTATAAACCGAGGCTATCGTGACCACAGTATATGTTGTATTCCACGGAAAACAAAATAGCTTACGATCTCACAAACTTATGCTATCGTGAAAACAGAAGTTTATTTATTAAAAAAGAAACGCAATACACAAAACCAGTACGACACTATGTTGACTACAGTGGGCACATCAGGTTTTGATTATAGAACTTACCGTCGTACAAACTGACACTATCGTAACCACAGTAACTGTTGTATTCAATAGAAAACGAACCAGTAAACGCGGCCTCTACTGCAAAACTTGATGGTGCCGTTATTATCCATTTACATGTCATTTTACTATAAAATAAAAAGGAAATAAGTGTCAAAACTTAAATATACGAACCACTTATGAGACCAATTAGAGAGTTTAGAAATCAGGAAACATTAAGTGTCTATAAAAGAAAAGTAACATATACTAAACGACTTTAAAAACGCATATTGTATCATTTCCAAAATGTTATCTTGTTTGAGAAACATAAGTAAAATGAAATCAACCATTTTTTATGCAAATTGTATTCCTCTTACAGAGTTTTTTCCCTACACTGTGTTTCAAATGATGGAAAGTTGACAAATAAGCTAAAAATACATGTGGTATGTGAACATACCATTCTAAAAATATAATACCGAAAATAATTATGTATATTTATATATGCATAAATAAGTGTACATCAATCATGTAACTTGACAATCTGGACATTTAGTAAAGTAACAATACGTTGGAATGACAACATACGTTTTGCGAAAGTGTCCCTAAAAGGAAGATCAAATGGCCCTGAATCGCTGTCACCTGATAACATTGTCGCACTGTAGACACTTGCAAAGTAGCGGGAAAATAAATCAGGCAAAAGATGTTTGGTAAGCTCAGAGAAACCCCTTTAAAGAGCTTTCTATACAACTTTGTAAAATGTGAACCCTGGGACAGGTTATCGCCAGAGATGTGACCCCTGGGACAGGTTATCGCCAGAGATGTGAACCCTGGAACAGGTTATCGCTAGATGTGAACCCTGGGACAGGTTATCGCCAGAGATGTGAACCCTGGGACAGGTTATCGCCAGAGATGTGACCCCTGGGACGGGTTATCGCCAGATGTGACCCCTGGGACAGGTTATCGCCAGAGATGTGAACCCTGGGACAGGTTATCGCCAGAGATGTGACCCCTGGGACAGGTTATCGCCAGATGTGACCCCTGGGACAGGTTATCGCCAGATGTGACCCCTGGGACAGGTTATCGCCAGATGTGACCCCTGGAACAGGTTATCGCCAGATGTGACCCCTGGGACAGGTTATCGCCAGATGTGACCCCTGGGACAGGTTATTGCCAGAGATGTGAACCCTGGGACAGGTTATCGCCAGAGATGTGACTCCTGGGACAGGTTATCGCCAGATGTGACCCCTGGGACAGGTTATCGCCAGAGATGTGAACCCTGGGACAGGGTATCGCCAGAGATGTGACCCCTGGGACAGGTTATCGAAAGATGTGACCCCTGGGACAGGTTATCGCCAGATGTGAACCCTGGGACAGGTTATCGCCAGATGTGACCCCTGGGACAGGTTATCGCCAGATGTGAACCCTGGGACAGGTTATCGCCAGATGTGACCCCGTGGACAGGTTATCGCCAGATGTGACCCCTGGGACAGGTTATCGCCAGATGTGACCCCTGGGACAGGTTATCGCCAGATGTGAACCCTGGGACAGGTTATCGCCAGATGTGACCCCTGGGACAGGTTATCGCCAGATGTGACCCCTGGGACAGGTTATCGCCAGATGTGACCCCTGGGACAGGTTATCGCCAGATGTGAACCCTGGGACAGGTTATCGCCAGATGTGACCCCTGGAACAGGTTATCGCCAGAGTCAATATTTAAGTAAAATTGATAGGAGCTCATTAGCTTATGTTACATGCAATGAAATCTGTATACGAGACCTATTGTTTGGGGCATTTGTTTCAGTCAGAGTTTGTTTACTTTTCAGACTTGTATATCAGTGAAACAGACATTTGAATTGGTAAATAAATATACCTTACTTTTAAAAATCGGTTGAGAAATAAATACTTTCTGCGCGAAAGCTGTTTTTGATTGTGGCATTTTCAATGCAAAATTCTGTTGCATGATATTATTTTTTATCCAAAGATGGTTTTAAATTGTTGGATATTTGCAAAATATAAAGGCTAACTGAAGGTTATTTGAAATTTCTTAATTTTCTGCTGTCCCGCCAACAAGGAATTTACAAGGGAAAATCCTCATCAAAAATCAGTTAAACTGTCAAATATTTATTTCTCGACCGATTTTTAAAACTACGGTATTCTTATTTACCACTAAAAATACCAGTTATAATGATATACAATTGTTGTACATATTATTTAAACTGCTCAAGCTACTGCAGAAAAGCCTTTGGCTGAAACGAGGGCCCCGAACAATAGCTATTGTTGTTACAGGAAGAGGATTTTTCCATTTCCCCCCCTACATTAGTCCATGTGACCCTGGGACGGGGCCATATTTAATCCGATGGCTTTTATTTTAACAAAGATCTTGTTGTTTCATAGTAGAAGTTTTCTATACAACTCATGCACAATGTATTGTTACTTGACAATCAGGAAATCTGGAAATATAATAAAGTAACAATTCATTGGAATGACGTGTGTGTTTTGCCACAGTATAACTAACAAGGATGACAAAATGGCATTGCATAACGCCCACTTGATGACATTGTCGACTTGTAGACACATGCAACAGGAACAGAAAATGGTGAGGCAAAATATTACAGAAACAATTTAAAGAAATATCTTATTCAGATCTTTAAAACTGTGACATCGGGGCAGCGTAAATTTTAACTCCAGGAGCACCATTTGAACAAACTAAGTAGAGGCTCATAAACGTATGCTGCATAAAAAGTATGTAACTAATGCTTTTCCAATAAAAACCGATGTCAAACTGATCCAGAATTGACACCTGGCTCATTATTTGAACAACTTTGATAGAGGACCACAAACTTATGCTACATGCAACATATTAGGACTCTAGCTCTTGTAGTTTCAGATAAGAAGATTTTTTTATAGAGTTTCTATTATGTCTATGTAAAATTGTGAGCTCTAATTGGGCGTTTGTAATTTCAGAGAAGCGTTTTTTTTTTAAAAAGACATTCCGATATATATACTGGCCGGCAATGAAAGCGACCAGTAGATTATATGGGTGTTAAATTGTATTGCTGAAGTAATTTATAATGATAAGCGCATATTTTGAAATTGAAGGATATTTATTATGAACTGCTAACACTGATTGTCTCAAAATTCCTAAACATGGTGTATCGTGTTCAATTAAAGTCACACGGGTAGAAAACAAAAGTCACACTTTTAATACCGGGCATGGCCAACCGTTTTACAGTTCCTAAGAAATTATCGAAGTCGTAACACTCACTTTATGGGAGCTCGTTATAGCTGTATGGAATGTACGGAATATAAGAGCATGCTTCTCACAGCTAAACTATTACTTACTTATCATAGTTGGACGTGCCGTAGTTTTTTGATGTTATGTAGTTGTACCATGTTTCCGCAGTTAATGGAGTTCCTGTACTGGAGCACGTGGTATCACTGACAGGTATCCCCGTGGTGGTGGGAAGGGTGGTAGTTATCACCGTTACTGAAATACACAATTATTAGTGACTGATACGAATTGTGTAATCACAGTTAACGTAATAAGATGAGATGATAGGATGGTAACTGATTTATTGTTATTACTGTTACTAAGACGAGATTAGGTTATGACTGTTATTGACTTAATAATTCGTTTATAAGTTATATTGACCTTTCGTTTATTAGTGAATAAGAGTAGTTTTGTTTATCATGAATGTATTAGAACTCATGTTGTAGGGAGTGGGTGGAGCTTAACTAAAAGAACATCATTACACTTTGCAAGACGTTATGGTAAAACAATAAATGGACCAGAAGTTATAACTGAAGTTGTAAACCGGAATATACATCCAACTACTAGTATTAAAATGCATTTATCGCAGAATTGATACAAATTTGATACATTAAAATCATAACTGAAAACGTGCGGCATGCATTGTATCTCATTTATTATTAAAACTTTTCCACGATTTTAATACTGACCCTTAAGTCATTTACGGTAGCATTACTCTGTCAATTTATTCTCGAGTTTAATAACGCTTTTGGCTTATAAAGAAACACAAGTGTATCTTTCCAATGATATATGAATTATAACGTTACGACGCCTATTCCATTGTTTTACATCAATTATCAACTCTGGTCCATTTCTTTTTTTACCGAGTATAAAGAAGTAACTTGTGAAACGGTTGAAGTAAAACATACTATTTGCACTTTCATAGGTCAGCACAAAGCCATAGTTGGATTTAGTTGAAGTATTACTGCTGAGAAGTTGCACATATGCCGTCACTCCGGTGGTCTCTATTTCAGTGAAAGTGTATGTCTGTGCCTCGGTACACTGGCTGATCAGCTCTGTGGCAGTGACGTCCGCACCTGTAATGCATTAAAGCTTATGTGAAAGCAAAACACCGAATTAGTCAAGTCAGTTGCACGAATAAAGTCCAGATGCATCAAGTCAAGAGTAGGGTTAAGGATTAATTAACTATATGTAAGTATTAGACCGGAATTAATCAAGTCAAGAGTAGGGTTAACGGGATTTATTAACTATATGTAAGTATTAGACCGGAATTAATCAAGTCAAGAGTAGGGTTAACGGGATTTATTAACTATATGTAAGTATTAGACCGGAATTAATCAAGTCAAGAGTAGGGTTAACGGGATTTATTAACTATATGTAAGTATTAGACCGGAATTAATCAAGTCAAGAGTAGGGTTAACGGGATTTATTAACTATATGTAAGTATTATACCGGAATTAATCAAGTCAAGAATAGGGATAACGGGATTTATTAACTATATGTAAGTATTAGACCGGAATTAATCAAGTCAAGAGTAGGGTTAAGGATTTATTAACTATATGTAAGTATTACACCGGAATTAATCAAGTCAAGAGTAGGGTTAACGGGATTTATTAACTATATGTAAGTATTAGACCGGAATTAATCAAGTCAAGAGTAGGGTTAACGGGATTAATTAACTATATGTAAGTATTATACCGGAATTAATGAAGTCAAGAGTAGGGTTAACGGATTTATTAACTATATGTAAGTATTAGACCGGAATTAATCAAGTCAAGAGTAGGGATAACGGGATTTATTAACTATATGTAAGTATTATACCGGAAGTAATCAAGTCAAGAGTAGGGTTAACGGATTTATTAACTATATGTAAGTATTAGACCGTAATTAATTAAGTCAAGAGTAGGGTTAACGGGATTTATTAACTATATGTAAGTATTAGACCGGAATTAATCAAGTCAAGAGTAGGGTTAACGGGATTTATTAACTATATGTAAGTATTATACCGGAATTAATCAAGTCAAGAATAGGATAACGGGATTTATTAACTATATGTAAGTATTAGACCGGAATTAATCAAGTCAAGAGTAGGGTTAAGGATTTATTAACTATATGTAAGTATTAGACCGGAATTAATCAAGTCAAGAGTAGGGTTAACGGGATTTATTAACTATATGTAAGTATTAGACCGGAATTAATCAAGTCAAGAGTAGCGTTAACGGGATTAATTAACTATATGTAAGTATTATACCGGAATTAATCAAGTCAAGAGTAGGGTTAACGGGATTTATTAACTATATGTAAGTATTAGACCGGAATTAATCAAGTCAAGAGTAGGGATAACGGGATTTATTAACTATATGTAAGTATTATACCGGAATTAATCAAGTCAAGAGTAGGGTTAACGGGATTTATTAACTATATGTAAGTATTAGACCGGAATTAATCAAGTCAAGAGTAGGGTTAAGGATTAATTAACTATATGTAAGTATTAGACCGAATTAATCAAGTCAAGAGTAGGGTTAACGGGATTTATTAACTATATGTAAGTATTAGACCGGAATTAATCAAGTCAAGAGTAGGGTTAACGGGATTAATTAACTATATGTAAGTATTATACCGGAATTAATCAAGTCAAGAGTAGGGTTAACGGGATTTATTAACTATATGTAAGTATTAGACCGGAATTAATCAAGTCAAGAGTAGGGATAACGGGATTTATTAACTATATGTAAGTATTATACCGGAATTAATCAAGTCAAGAGTAGGGTTAACGGGATTTATTAACTATATGTAAGTATTAGACCGGAATTAATCAAGTCAAGAGTAGGGTTAACGGGATTAATTAACTATATGTAAGTATTATACCGGAATTAATCAAGTCAAGAGTAGGGTTAACGGGATTTATTAACTATATGTAAGTATTAGACCGGAATTAATCAAGTCAAGAGTAGGGATAACGGGATTAATTAACTATATGTAAGTATTAGACCGGAATTAATCAAGTCAAGAGTAGGGATAACGGGATTTATTAACTATATGTAAGTATTAGACCGGAATTAATCATGTCAAGAGTAGGGTTAAGATTTATTAACTAAATGTAAGTATTAGACCGGAATTAATCAAGTCAAGAGTAGGGTTAACGGGATTTATTAACTATATGTAAGTATTATACCGGAATTAATCAAGTCAAGAGTAGGGTTAACGGGATTTATTAACTATATGTAAGTATTAGACCGGAATTAATCAAGTCAAGAGTAGGGTTAAGGATTAAATAACTATATGTAAGTATTAGACCGGAATTAATCAAGTCAAGAGTAGGGTTAAGATTTATTAACTAAATGTAAGTATTAGACCGGAATTAATCAAGTCAAGAGTAGGGTTCAGATTTATTAACTAAATGTAAGTATTAGACCGGAATTAATCAAGTCAAGAGTAGGGTTAAGATTTATTAACTAAATGTAAGTATTAGACCGGAATTAATCAAGTCAAGAGTAGGGTTAAGATTTATTAACTAAATGTAAGTATTAGACCGGAATTAATCAAGTCAAGAGTAGGGTTAACGGGATTTATTAACTATATGTAAGTATTAGACCGGAATTAATCAAGTCAAGAGTAGGATAACGGGATTAATTAACTATATGTAAGTATTAGACCGGAATTAATCAAGTCAAGAGTAGGGTTAACGGGATTTATTAACTATATGTAAGTATTAGACCGGAATTAATCAAGTCAAGAGTAGGGATAACGGGATTTATTAACTATATGTAAGTATTATACCGGAATTAATCAAGTCAAGAGTAGGGTTAACGGGATTTATTAACTATATGTAAGTATTAGACCGGAATTAATCAAGTCAAGCGTAGGGTTAAGGATTAATTAACTATATGTAAGTATTAGACCGGAATTAATCAAGTCAAGAGTAGGATAACGGGATTAATTAACTATATGTAAGTATTAGACCGGAATTAATCAAGTCAAGAGTAGGGTTAACGGGATTTATTAACTATATGTAAGTATTAGACCGGAATTAATCAAGTCAAGAGTAGGGATAACGGGATTTATTAACTATATGTAAGTATTAGACCGGAATTAATCAAGTCAAGAGTAGGGTTAACGGGATTTATTAACTATATGTAAGTATTAGACCGGAATTAATCAAGTCAAGAGTAGGGTTAACGGGATTTATTAACTATATGTATGTATAAGACCGGAATTAATGAAGTCAAGAGTAGGGATAACGGGATTAATTAACTATATGTAAGTATTAGACCGGAATTAATCAAGTCAAGAGTAGGGATAATGGGATTTATTAACTATATGTAAGTATTAGACCGGAATTAATCAAGTCAAGAGTAGGGTTAACGGGATTTATTAACTATATGTAAGTATTAGACCGGAATTAATCAAGTCAAGAGTAGGGTTAACGGGATTAATTAACTATATGTAAGTATTATACCGGAATTAATCAAGTCAAGAGTAGGGTTAACGGGATTTATTAACTATATGTAAGTATTAGACCGTAATTAATCAAGTCAAGAGTAGGGATAACGGGATTTATTAACTATATGTAAGTATTATACCGGAATTAATCAAGTCAAGAGTAGGGTTAACGGGATTTATTAACTATATGTAAGTATTAGACCGGAATTAATCAAGTCAAGAGTAGGGATAACGGGATTAATTAACTATATGTAAGTATTAGACCGGAATTAATCAAGTCAAGAGTAGGGATAACGGGATTTATTAACTATATGTAAGTATTAGACCGGAATTAATCAAGTCAAAAGTAGGGTTAAGGATTAATTAACTATATGTAAGTATTAGACCGGAATTAATCAAGTCAAGAGTAGGGTTAAGATTTATTAACTAAATGTAAGTATTAGACCGGAATTAATCAAGTCAAGAGTAGGGTTAACGGGATTTATTAACTATATGTAAGTATTATACCGGAATTAATGAAGTCAAGAGTAGGGTTAACGGGATTTATTAACTATATGTAAGTATTAGACCGGAATTAATCAAGTCAAGAGTAGGGTTAAGGATTAATTAACTATATGTAAGTATTAGACCGGAATTAATCAAGTCAAGAGTAGGGTTAAGATTTATTAACTAAATGTAAGTATTAGACCGGAATTAATCAAGTCAAGAGTAGGGTTAAGATTTATTAGCTAAATGTAAGTATTAGACCGGAATTAATCAAGTCAAGAGTAGGGTTAAGATTTATTAACTATATGTAAGTATTAGACCGGAATTAATCAAGTCAAGAGTAGGATAACGGGATTAATTAATTATATGTAAGTATTACACCGGAATTAATCAAGTCAAGAGTAGGGTTAACGGGATTTATTAACTATATGTAAGTATTAGACCGGAATTAATCAAGTCAAGAGTAGGGATAACGGGATTTATTAACTATATGTAAGTATTATACCGGAATTAATCAAGTCAAGAGTAGGGTTAACGGGATTTATTAACTATATGTAAGTATTAGACCGGAATTAATCAAGTCAAGAGTAGGGTTAAGGATTAATTAACTATATGTAAGTATTAGACCGGAATTAATCAAGTCAAGAGTAGGATAACGGGATTAATTAACTATATGTAAGTATTAGACCGGAATTAATCAAGTCAAGAGTAGGGTTAACGGGATTTATTAACTATATGTAAGTATTAGACCGGAATTAATCAAGTCAAGAGTAGGGATAACGGGATTTATTAACTATATGTAAGTATTAGACCGGAATTAATCAAGTCAAGAGTAGGGTTAACGGGATTTATTAACTATATGTAAGTATTAGACCGGAATTAATCAAGTCAAGAGTAGGGTTAACGGGATTTATTAACTATATGTAAGTATAAGACCGGAATTAATCAAGTCAAGAGTAGGGATAACGGGATTAATTAACTATATGTAAGTATTAGACCGGAATTAATCAAGTCAAGAGTAGGGTTAAGATTTATTAACTAAATGTAAGTATTAGACCGGAATTAATCAAGTCAAGAGTAGGGTTAAGATTTATTAACTATTTGTAAGTATTAGACCGGAATTAATCAAGTCAAGAGTAGGGATAACGGGATTTATTAACTATATGTAAGTATTAGACCGGAATTAATCAAGTCAAGAGTAGGGTTAACGGGATTTATTAACTAAATGTAAGTATTAGACCGGAATTAATCAAGTCAAGAGTAGGGTTAAGATTTATTAATTATTTGTAAGTATTAGACCGGAATTAATCAAGTCAAGAGTAGGGATAACGGGATTTATTAACTATATGTAAGTATTAGACCGGAATTAATCAAGTCAAGAGTAGGGTTAAGGATTAATTAACTATATGTAAGTATTAGACCGGAATTAATCAAGTCAAGAGTAGGGTTAAGATTTATTAACTAAATGTAAGTATTAGACCGGAATTAATCAAGTCAAGAGTAGGGATAACGGGATTTATTAACTATATGTAAGTATTAGACCGGAATTAATCAAGTCAAGCGTAGGGTTAAGATTTATTAACTAAATGTAAGTATTATACCGGAATTAATCAAGTCAAGAGTAGGGTTAACTGGATTTATTAACTTTATGTAAGTATTAGACCGGAATTAATCAAGTCAAGAGTAGGGATAACGGCAATAATTAACTATATGTAAGTATTAGACCGGAATTAATCAAGTCAAGAGTAGGGTTAACGGGATTTATTAACTATATGTAAGTATTAGACCGGAATTAATCAAGTCAAGAGTAGGGTTAACCGGATTTATTAACTATATGTAAGTATTAGACCGGAATTAATCAAGTCAAGAGTAGGGTTAACGGGATTTATTAACTAAATGTAAGTATTATACCGGAATTAATCAAGTCAAGAGTAGGGTTAACGGCATTTATTAACTATATGTAAGTATTAGACCGGAATTAATCAAGTCAAGAGTAGGGTTAACGGGATTTATTAACTATATGTAAGTATTAGACCGGAATTAATCAAGTCAAGAGTAGGCAAGAGTAGGGTTAACGGGATGTATTAACTATATGTAAGTATTAGACCGGAATTAATCAAGTCAAGAGTAGCGATAACGGGATTTATTAACTATATGTAAGTATTAGACCGGAATTAATCAAGTCAGGAGTAGGGTTAACGGGATTTATTAACTATATGTAAGTATTAGACCGGAATTAATCAAGTCAAGAGTAGGGTTAACGGGATTTATTAACTATATGTAAGTATTAGACCGGAATTAATCAAGTCAAGAGTAGGGTTAACGGGATTTATTAACTAAATGTAAGTATTAGACCGGAATTAATCAAGTCAAGAGTAGGGTTAACGGGATTAATTAACTATATGTAAGTATTAGACCGGAATTAATCAAGTCAAGAGTAGGGTTAACGGGATTTATTAACTATATGTAAGTATTAGACCGGAAGTAATCAAGTCAAGAGTAGGCAAGAGTAGGGTTAACGGGATTTATTAACTATATGTAAGTATTAGACCGGAATTAATCAAGTCAAGAGTAGGGTTAACGGGATTTATTAACTATATGTAAGTATTAGACCGGAATTAATCAAGTCAAGAGTAGGGTTAACGGGATTTATTAACTAAATGTAAGTATTAGACCGGAATTAATCAAGTCAAGAGTAGGGTTAACGGGATTTATTAACTATATGTAAGTATTAGACCGGAATTAATCAAGTCAAGAGTAGGGTTAACGGGATTTATTAACTATATGTAAGTATTAGACCGGAATTAATCAAGTCAAGAGTAGGGTTAACGGGATGTATTAACTATTAGACCGGAATTAATCAAGTCAAGAGTAGGGATAACGGGATTTATTAACTATATGTAAGTATTAGACCGTAATTAATCAAGTCAAGAGTAGGGTTAACGGGATTTATTAACTATATGTAAGTATTAGACCGGAATTAATCAAGTCAAGAGTAGGGTTAACGGGATTTATTAACTAAATGTAAGTATTAGACCGGAATTAATCAAGTCAAGAGTAGGGTTAACGGGATTTATTAACTATATGTAAGTATTAGACCGGAATTAATCAAGTCAAGAGTAGGGTTAACGGGATTTATTAACTATATGTAAGTATTAGACCGGAATTAATCAAGTCAAGAGTAGGGTTAACGGGATTTATTAACTATTAGACCGGAAATAATCAAGTCAAGAGTAGGGATAACGGGATTTATTAACTATATGTAAGTATTAGACCGTAATTAATCAAGTCAATTGTAAGAATAACGTCTATACAGATGTGCAATTTTAAGTATGTTTTGCATACGTGTCTTAGGTATCGTGATGTGCACTTGTAAGTGTTCTTCTTCTATGAATTTTATGTATCGAGATGTTCAATTTTTATATCGACGGATCGATACTGGTCAAATCTTGAACATTTTGTTAGCTGGAAGGCCACGAGGCAGAATATATTGCACTGTTGCTTTATAACCTATATGACCGTTAGCCACACGTGTTGATGTATGATTTGCGTTGCATGTTTATTCCCACACTTTATAAAAGCAAGGATATATTAAAATCGCCTCCGTGTGTCCGTCCGTCCGTTACCGTATCTTCTCCTTAGCCACTGAGCGGAATTCAATCGAACTTAGTGGATGACTTCAACCCCATCCCCCCACCCCCACATGATAACGGCGAAGAAGAGCAGCATTTTTCGTACCCAGGAGCCCTCAAGGGTGGGGAGTGGGTCAAAAGGTCAAAAACACTAAACATTTAATTACACCGTCATTTTTACGTATCTTTACTCTTAACGAGGTATATATACTCGTCTATGACCGATGACACATAAACAACATATCAAAAAATTGTATTATATTATTTCGAACTCGGACGGGGGTGGCGGGGTGGGGATCGGTTTTAGGGGGCGGGGGCCTGTAATAAAAGATCAATTTTTCATGATTATGTCTTAAATGAAATGTTATGTGGATGGGTTGCAACTGTGTATTTCTTTCCTCCTACGTCACCCGTTGGGCCCGGGAGAAAGCGCATCACGTGGTCAAAATACACTTAATAAATTATAAAATACACAAAGGAAGGTATATATCTATATATTATATTCTTATTTTTTTTTTATGTCTTTTGAACTAATAATACAGTGATGCTAATTATTAATTACCTGGTTGACATTAATTATAATTTCATAGTATGTCTTATTGTTATAGTGTTATAACTTGTAATGTATCAGAGGTCTTCGGTCCAGATACTATTGTACCTATACCATTGGTTAAAAGGCGGAGGGACTATACTCCTTAGAACCACACACACACGCACGCAAACACGCACGCACGCACAGACACATACACACTGTATCAGAGCGTCAGCCTTGCATGTGGGAGGTGATTCCCTTGGCCACGTCATACCAAATACAAACATTTTTGGATGTGCAGTTGTAAGTATTCTCCTTTCATACGTTTTATGTATCGTGATGTGCAGTTGTAAGTATTCTCCTTTCATACGTTGTAGGTATCGTGATGTGCAGTTGTAAGTATTCTCCTTTCATACGTTTTATGTATCGTGATGTGCAGTTGTAAGTATTCTCCTTTCAGGCGTTGTAGGTATCATGATGTGCAGTTGTAAGTATTCTCCTTTCATACGTTTTATGTATCGTGATGTGCAGTTGTAAGTAGTCTCCTTTCAGGCGTTTTATGTATCGTGATGTGCAGTTGTAAGTATTTTCCTTTCATACGTTGTAGGTATCGTGATGTTCAGTTGTAAGTATTCTCCTTTCAGGCGTTGTAGGTATCGTGATGTGCAGTTGTAAGTATTCTCCTTTCATACGTTTTATGTATCGTGATGTGCAGTTGTAAGTATTCTCCTTTCATACGTTGTAGGTATCGTGATGTGCAGTTGTAAGTATTCTCCTTTCATACGTTGTAGGAATCGTGATGTGCAGTTGTAAGTATTCTCCTTTCAGGCGTTGTAGGTATCATGATGTGCAGTTGTAAGTATTCTCCTTTCATACGTTTTATGTATCGTGATGTGCAGTTGTAAGTATTCTCCTTTCAGGCGTTGTAGGTATCGTGATGTGCAGTTGTAAGTATTCTCCTTTCAGACGTTGTAGGTATCGTGATGTGCAGTTGTAAGTATTCTCCTTTCATAAGTTTTATGTATCGTGATGTGCAGTTGTAAGTATTCTCCTTTCTTGCGTTTTATGTATCGTGATGTGCAGTTGTAAGTATTCTCCTTTCAGGCGTTGTAGGTATCGTGATGTGCAGTTGTAAGTATTCTCCTTTCAGACGTTGTAGGTATCGTGATGTGCAGTTGTAAGTATTCTCCTTTCATAAGTTTTATGTATCGTGATGTGCAGTTGTAAGTATTCTCCTTTCATGCGTTTTATGTATCGTGATGTGCAGTTGTAAGTATTCTCCTTTCAGGCGTTGTAGGTATCGTGATGTGCAGTTATAAATATTCTCCTTTCATACGTTGTAGGTATCGTGATGTGCAGTTGTAAGTATTCTCCATTCAGGCGTTTTTATGTATCGTGATGTGCAGTTGTAAGTAGTCTCCTTTCAGGCGTTTTATGTATCGTGATGTGCAGTTGTAAGTATTTTCCTTTCATACGTTGTAGGTATCGTGATGTTCAGTTGTAAGTATTCTCCTTTCAGGCGTTGTAGGTATCGTGATGTGCAGTTGTAAGTATTCTCCTTTCATACGTTTTATGTATCGTGATGTGCAGTTGTAAGTATTCTCCTTTCATGCGTTTTATGTATCGTGATGTGCAGTTGTAAGTAGTCTCCTTTCATGCGTTTTATGTATCGTGATGTGCAGTTGTAAGTATTCTCCTTTCATACGTTTTATGTATCATGATGTACAGTTGTAAGTTTTCCTCTTTTATCTGTTTTATGTATCGTGATGTACAGTTGTAAGTTTTCCTCTTTTATCTGTTTTATGTATCGTGATGCGCAGTTGTTAGTATTCCCCTTTCAGGCGTTTTGTGTATCGTGATGTGCAGTCGTAAGTATTCTCCTTTCATGCGTTTTATGTATCGTGATGTGCAGTTGTAAGTATTCCTCTTTTATATGTTTTATGTATCGTGATGTGCACTTTTCAGTATTATGTTTTGATGTGTTTATGTATCGTGATGTGCAGCTGTACGTATTCTTTTCTGATACTTTTTGTTGATCGTGATATTATAAGAGAAAAGCACATATGAAACGCAAGAATGACAACGGGAACATGTTACTTAAGGCCCCTTTACACAGGGCTGCGACCTTTGTGACACCTTTGAGCGACAAAAAAATGGCCAGGACGCTCAATGGTCGCCTAAACCCAGAAAATCATGTTTCTATGTAACTGCTCCAGCGATCCTTGTGCCTCCCTTGAACCACCAAAAATGCAATTTTCGGGCATTTTCATGGCGATCTATGAACGACCTGTGCGTCCACTGAGCCACCTGCCTGCCTCCCCTGTGCTTCCCCTGTGCAACCTACGGCAACCAACGCGATTATAGGCTATATAGGCGACCCCCGAGCAATGTTTGGGCAACCATTGAGCCTCCTCTGTGCCTCCTCTGTGCCATCATTGGCGACCAACGTCAACTAACGGCGATCACTGGATGACCATTCAGCCATGCTTCTGCCTCCTAGGCGACCCTTGAGCATTGTTTGGGCGACCCCTGGCGACTGTTGGGCAACCTGGAGTGCCTGGGTATATATATTCCCTGATTCTGGCGCTTTTCCATCACTTTCATCCTAGCTGCCAAAGTGAGAACATCTCCAGAAGATAAATATTTTGGGATGAACAACCAACTCCTCTTGCATACTGCCATCTTACAAGGTCACCAAGCACCGCTGGTGAACCAGATGGCCATTGCTGTCCTTAGAAGAACGATGAACAGGCACAGAAGAAGGAGACCACGAACCTGGCACGCTGAGGAGGCACTACAGGTAGCTCAAAGGAGGCAGAAGCGAGGCAGAAGCATTGCCATGGTGGCTCAAGGGTTGCCATGGTCGCCGAATGGAGGCACAGCGGTCGCCACAGTCATCGTTCAATGCACACTATTGGTCGTCCAAAGGAGGCACATGGGAGGCACAAGGGAGGCACAAGGGAGGCAGAAGCATCGCCCAGATTGACGGGAAAATTTGCAGCAGAACGCATCTATTACCTGGCGACCATTGGGCGACAACTGTGCCTCCATTCTGCAACCACGGTAATGCTTGTGCCTCCCTTCTGCCTCCTTTGAGCCACCTTTGAGCAACCAACCTCCTCGGCAACCTTTGTGCGACTGTTTTGAACATGTTCAAAAATTCACGGCGACCATGGCGTCCATGGCGATGTCTGAACCTCCTGTGTACCACCTTTGAACGACCTAAGCAACCATTCTGCCTCCTTTGAGCCTCCAACGACGACCTGGCACATTTTATGGTCGCACACGGGAGGCACAAAGGTCGCCATCCTGTGTAAAGGCCCCATAAACAGTTACATGACGCTACGTGAGAACTTATATAATGTAATAATACATATATACTGACCGTCCATTAAATGTGTATGTTTATGCTGTCAACCCGACAGCATAAACAGCAACTCTTTATGTATGGTACCACTATAACGTACGATGATTATAATTTGTATAAGAGTTATGAAGTCTTTGTATTCATTGCAAACTATTTGTAATACAACTGCTGAACCAATATGTTCTATTTTTTGAGTATTGAATCTTGATACTTAACTTGTCCTACATGTTTATTGGTAGGCTTTAATGACAAGCAGTTATTTACCTTGGCCCGTATTCATAAAGCAACTTAAGTGGAACCTCTCAGGGACACTACAAACCATCTATTTTAAGAAAAATGTTACCTGTAGGTTTTATTTATCCATAACCTTATCAAAAATATTTAGAAAACGTCTCAAATCGATAGAAAAATGGTGTTTAAAAATTGATACAATTTCACTTAAGGAAAGACAATGCTAAGAAGCTTTATGAATACGCATTACGTGGTCCGAGTATTAACTTTCGTACCCCATCCAACCCCTTCTCCAAGAAGAGAAAACGGGGGTGGCTGGAATATGAAACCTCCATTTTGGCTTAAGAAGTTTGCATAATGTAAAATTAAAACATTTAATAGGTAATTTTAAACTAGTTATCGCATTTTTTCCGTAAAAAATGTTTTTTAAACGTATTTATTGTCAAAATATCCGTTATAAAATCCTGCTAATAATTTTATAGCCTAGGCTTTCCCATCGCTTAATGGAATTAAATCGGGACCACGTAATTGGGCCCTTGTCATTTAACGTTGCTAACTATGGATACTCATAAAAAGAAAATGTTCCACTAAATTTCAAGCTGTATTAATTTGTTATTATTATTTCTTTGTGCGATGAAACCTAAAAAAACAAACGGAAATGCACGTGCCTTTCATAACACCAATGCGGAATGCACTAAATCCAGATATGCACGTAAACATTGTTAAATGTCGATTCGTTAGATGGATTATATCATATTTTGTCCAAAATTTCACAAATTCTAACTTTTAAAAGGATTTGTTTTGTGGTGCCTTTATATTGAACGTGAGTATATATATAATTTAATTTGTGTTTTACGACGGTTCATAACTCTTATACAAATTATAATCATCGTACACGGCAGCTGCTGTAATAGTGGTACCACACACAAAGAGCTGCTAGTTCCTCACACATGCTATTTCAGTTAGGTTGACCAATTAAAGAAGTCACAGATATATTGCTGCTATTGCACATGTCGTTATGTCATCATGCATATTTGATTTGATGGAAAATCCGGAGATTGTACCTTAAATCGGAAGATACGGAGAGCGACTGAAAAATCCGCAGAAAATATAAAGTGGCGTTTCTGGTGTTTTATCATTTAGACCTCCGTACAGCTACTATTTTGGATGCCTTATTGCGAAAAATCGCAATCCAAAAGAAAAGCGTACATTGAGTGAAGTGATGAATTGTTTTTTTAGATTCTTCTAAATTAATATTAAGTGATACGTAAATGCAATTATTTATTTATTTATAAATAAGAGTCAACGAAATCTTAATTACAGCGGAGATTGGACGTATATATATATTTACTCAGTTATAATACAACAGATCTGAAAAGAAATACTTACCATCAAAAAATTTAAGAGAAGCCAAACTGCAATCATTGTCGCCTTCCAGATCTAAGAACTTGATGTTAAACTTCGTGATGTTGAGATTAGAGGAAAAACTCCAGGAGCAACTGTATTCTCTTAAAATAAGTATAAACAAAAATCAAAACAAAAAACACATTTAACGTTCAAGTAGTTGCTTTGGGAATGGTATCTGTTGGAGAAAAGGTCACGTGTAAAACTGTTTAATATGCTGTGGAACAGTTATTCGCTGCCGGAACGGCAGCGACTCTTATATTGTTTTAGTAATTGCACATGGTAAGGTAGTAATGAATAGTTTCTTTGAGTTTTTTCACTTTGGTAACGCAATTTTATAATTACACATGGTAGCAATGAACAGTTTATCTGTGTTGTAATGCACGCTAACGCAAACGCATCCCATACATGTGAGTAATTGTATTTCTGTGCTGATGAGTACTTTAGCACTTCGTGCTACAAAGTTGAATATGTAATCAATTTGTAAGGCATGTCAAGGATTCGCCCACCCTGATTCAAAATGTTTGGTAGCACAAATTGGGAAGAAAGTGTCTGGTAAAAAAAAACGGTCATGGCGTGTTTACGTCTCCGTGACAACTCTTTTTTTGAATATTGTTTTAACACCCTCGACTTGGTCTGTTATTATGTTAAACTTTGTTCCCAGTTCCTACCCAGAAATAATGCTATTTTCTCTCGGCAGCTATTTTACGCTTGCGTAAAACCTTGCTTGTTATCACGATCATATAAATTAATACGGAGTAGTACATGCAGTACGAATTATTACACAAAGTAATATGCTTGTACCGAAAAGTTTTAGTTAAAACAATTTCATATACAATATTTCAAATTAATTTTAATACGATTTCAATGAGGATTTGGAAACAAACGTTTAAAGTTTAATTTACCAACGGTGAGTGTACAAATAACACATTGCAATTACGTACGGGTTAATAGTATTTGGCAGATTTGGAGAAATTAACACCTGGGCAGTTTCATTGGCGTTCAAAGCACTCCCGCAACTAGCTTGGACTTCTGAAAAGAGAAAATACGTAAGAATGGTTCCACCTATATCTAAGTATAAACCGGACATAATGCAAGGTTAAACTCAACTCATTTTCTTTATTTTTTATTCGACACTGTTGTTTTTGATCATGAAAGCTAAACTTATAGGTATACTCACAGAATACATCGTGATGCAATGACTTTGAAATGAAATATTATAGAAATAAGATGTAATAGAAAGTAGGTGTATCGAATTCTGTGTAAAAAATATCAGACAAGTGGAAAATCAGCATGTTTTTCTGTTTGTTAAGCAGGGAGAAACAAATACGCATATAATTCGACTTTAAGTTATGATACCAAATGAAGGAATACATGGAGATCAGGGCTGGAGGTTACTGTAGTAATTCACGTAAAATACATGAAGCTATCTGAAAGATCCAACATTCAAGTATGCCTTACTCTCAGGCGTGCCTAAACTCAACCATATCCCTTACCCTGAAGCGTGCATATCCCTCAACCCTTACTCTGAGGATTGCTTAACTCCAACCATAATATTTACTCTGAGGCGTGCCTAACCTCAACCGTAACATTTACTCTGAGGCGTGCCAAACCTCAACCTTAATCCTTACTCTGAGGCGTGCCTAACCTCAACCATAACCCTTACTCTGAGACGTGCCTATCATCAGCCATAACCTTTATTCTGAGGCGTGCCTAACCTCAACAATAATTCTTATTCCGAGGCGTGCCAAAATACTAACTGTATTCCATGACAAATAACGTTTTCGGCAAACAATTATTTAAGAACGACCAGTTTACAAACGATCGAGAGATGTGTCAAATATAACGCCATAGTATACGACATACGAAGTTGTATCACATGTTGACAACCTACGCATACTTCTACAAAGTAGATATAAAATTCGAACAGGAAATGTATCATTCAAGAATCACAGCCAATCACAAACACGCAGAGAAAATACACACTGGCAAGATGTGACATCACAAACATAAAAGGGTTGACAATAGGGCTACCGCCTTGGTACGGTCAGTGGATAAAAGGCCGCTGGGGTTTAACCCAGGTTTCTAGGGCGCACCATACCTCATTTTACCTTATTGTCATACCAATAAAACGGGACAGTGTAAATAAAGATATACCCGCCAGGTTATATTCTCTAACAAACAAGGCAGCAGGAATAGGCAATATAACACATACATGATCATGTATATATACTATAGAAAGCCACATAGCAAGTACGCAACGCCTTGAGGAAAGCATAGTGGCGAACTGTAACCACTAAACATGCAGTGCGTTGCAAAATGATAGGGTCTTAACCGCTTTTGATAATCTTCTTAACAAGTTTAATAAAGAGTGTATGAAAGTGATCATTACGAAGGATCTTACGAAGTTTGTAAATCACATCACCATATAAGTCAGGTTGTTATAGTCCTTGACGCAGAGGAGTTCTTAAATTACTTTCATATTTTAAAAGTAGATCATGGTTATGATAATAAAATGTTGCTAAGGTTTTTCGAAATTTAATCCAAACCGATCTTATCTATAATGAATACATTCTTCATGTCAACCAGTCCAATCACATATCAAACAATCTGAACATTTGGAGATCCAACATTCAATTATATAAGAATACCGTGAAATCAAGTAACCGATAAACATCATTGAAAAATGACGTTCTCTTGAGAGCAGATTACCTGTGTTAGGAGTGAAATACAGAATGTTGAATCCACTCAGCTGCACAGCGTAGTCCGATTTTAACTCAAAATACATGCTGTCTGTGGAGCTGACGTACTCGTTTAAGTCATCACTGTTTGTGGAACACATCTTCAATAGCAGGTTACTGGCATCGGCTATAAATGTACAGTCTCTTATATTAAGAAAACACCTAATGTTTGTATTTGTTGATCTGTCTGTATCAGTCGAAATAGACACCAACCTTGATGTAATGTATTTGGGAGAGTGCATGTGTTGCTTTATAGGTTGGAGACCGCTGACCAAACACTCTCTACTGTTTTGGCGCGGATGACGTTGTCATATAGGGGGTTCCAACCAAAAACAACAACAACAACAACAACAACAACAATAATAATAATAATAATAATAATATCTTTATTTATCGAGGATATTATATTTGGCATATAGCCAGTCTGACATATGGTCCTCAAAAACATATTTACGGTATGTAAAAACATTTGTTGAAACAATGTTAAATGGGCATAAAACGTGTCTAGAAACTTTATAGAATATTAAAAAACAATGCACAATGATTTCTAAGATGAATAAAAATATGATTAATATCAAAAGTACTCATATTTGTCTGTGGTTATAAAACATACAAGCTAATCCACCACGAGAAAATATACATGTTAAGTAAATATATGATTTTAATAACGCATATTCATCCCATGACATTCAACATACAAGCTAGTCCACCATGAGACAACATATGTTTTAAGAATATGGGTACAATGAGAATAATTTCAATTTCACCTTAAACAGTTTAGAACCTCAATTACACATAATTATCTGCGGTTAGACAACATACAACTAATCCACCATAAGGCAGTATACGTTTTAGGTAAATATATTATTTAAATAGCCCATATTTATTCCTTGGTTAGACAACATACAAGCTAGACCATGAGACAATACAAGTTTCAATTTTACAATTTCATTAGGTGATATTTTAGCAAGCGTCTGAATTGGTGAAGTGATAATGATCGCCTAATTACGATTGGGAGAGTGCTTCTTTCCTTAGAACCACAAACACATGCACACAACCTGAACCTATCTCCGGGCACACATAGGTCCAATAGCACACAAACCAGTACCTACCTCCGGACACACTGGCTCAGTAGCATACAAACCTGTACCTACCTCCGGACACACACTGGCTCAGTAGCACACAAACCTGTACCTACCTCCGGACACACACTGGCTCAGTAACACACAAACCTGTATCTACCTCCGGACACACATTGACTCAGTAGCACACAAACCTGTACCTACCTCCGGACACACATTGGCTCAGTAGCATACAAACCTGTACCTACCTCTGGAAACACACTGGCTCAGTAGCACACAAACCTGTACCTACCTCCGGACACACACTGGCTCAGTAGCACATAAACCTGTACCTACCTCCGGACACACATTGACTCAGTAGCACACACACCTGTACCTACCTCCGGACACACACTGGCTCAGTAGCATACAAACCTGTACCTACCTCCGGACACACATTGGCTCAATAGCATACAAACCTGTACCTACTTCCGGACACACACTGGCTCAGTAGCATACAAACCTGTACCTACCTCTGGACACATTGACTCAGTAGCACACAAACCTGTACCTACCTCCGGACACACACTGGCTCAGTAGCATACAAACCTGTACCTAACTCCGGACACACATTGACTCAGCAGCACAAAAACCTGTATCTACCTCCAGGCACACATAGGCTCACTAGCGCACAAACACACTGACTCAGTAGCACACAACCTGTACCTACCTCCGGACACACTTGACTCCGCAGAACACAACCTGTAACTACCTCTGGGCACACATAGGCTCAGTAGCGCACAAACCTGTACCTACCTCCGGACACACTTGACTCCGCAGAACACAACCTGTAACTACCTCTGGGCACACATAGGCTCAGTAGCACACAAACATCTACTACCTCCGGACACACATAGGCTCAGTAGCACACAAACCTGTACCTACCTCCGGACACACATAGTCTCAGTAGCACGCATCCCTTGCACCTACCTCCGGACATAGAACACACATGGGCTCAGTAGCACACAAACTTGTACATACCTCCGGACACACATAGGCTCAGTAGCACACACACTTGTACCTACCTCCGGACACACATAAGATGAGTAGCACACAAACATGTACCTACCTCCGGACACACATTGGCTCAGTAGCACACAAACCTGTACCTACCTCCGGATACACATATTCTCAGTAGCACAAAAACATGTACCTACCTCCAGACACACATAGCCTCAGTAGCGCACAGACATGTAC
Source organism: Cyrtodaria siliqua (assembly GCA_037043455.1). Lineage (NCBI taxonomy): Eukaryota > Metazoa > Mollusca > Bivalvia > Adapedonta > Hiatellidae > Cyrtodaria > Cyrtodaria siliqua. The sequence goes on along the minus strand of JAWPHD010002094.1, from coordinate 76,729 downwards.
CTACCTCCGGGCAAACATAGGCTCAGTAGCGCATAAACCTGTACCTACCTCCGGGCACACATATGCTCAGTAGCGCATAAACCTGTACCTACCTCCGGACACACATTGACTCTGTAGCACATAATCTGTACCTACCTCCGGGCACACATAGGCTCAGTAGCGCACAAACCAGTACCTACCTTCGGACACACACATGCTCAGTAACACACAAACCTGTACCTACCTTCGGACACACATAGGTTCATTAGCACACAAACCTGTACCAACCTCCGGACACACATAAACTCAGAAGAACACAAACCTGTACCTACCTCCGGACACACATAGGCTCAGTAGCACTCAAACATCTACTACCTCCGGACAAACATAGGCTAAGTAGCACACAAACCTGTACCTACCTCCGGACACACAAAAGCTCAGTAGGACACATCCCATGTACCTACCTCCGGACATAGAACACACATGGGCTCAGTAGCTCACAAACCAGTACCTACCTCCGGACACACATAGGTTCAGTAGCACACAAACATGTACCTACCTCCGGACAAACATAGGCTCAGTAGCATACAAACATGTACCTACTTCGAGACACACATATGCTCAGTAGCAAACGAACATGTACCTACCTTCGGACACAAATAGCTTTAGTAGCAAACAACCTGTACCTACATAGCCACAGTAGCGCACAAACCTGTACCTACCTCCGGACACACATATGCTTAGTAGCACACAAATCTGTACCTACGTCCGGACACATATGCTCAGTAGCACACAAACTGTACCTACATCCGGACAAACATAGGCTTAGTAGCACACAAACCAGTGCCTACCAACTGACACACATAGGCTAAGTAGCATACAAATCAGTACCTGCCTCCGGACACACAGAGGCTCAGTAGCACTAAAACCTGTACCTACCTCCGGACACAAATAGGCTCAGTAGCACACACACATGTACCTACCTCCGAACACAGATAAGCTCAGTAGCACACAAACATCTACTACCTCAGGACAAACATAGGCTCAGTAGCACACAAACCAGTCCCTACCTCCAGACAAACATAGGCTCCTTAGCACACATCCCCTGTACCTCTCTCCGGACATAGAACACACATGGGCTCAGTAGCACACACAATTGTACATACCTCCGGACATACATAGGCTCAGTAGCATAGACATGTGTACCTACCTCGGGACACACATAAGCTGAGTAGCACACATGTACATACCTCCGGACAGACATTGGCTCAGTAGCACACAAACCTGTACCTACCTCCGGACAAACATAGGCTCAGTAGCACACAAACATGTACCTACCTCCGGACAAACATAGGCTCAATAGCACATAAACCTGTACCTACCTCCGGACACACATATCCTCAGTAGCACAAAAACCTGTACATACCTCCGGATACACATAGGCTCAGTAGCACACAACCCGGTACCTACATCAGGACACACATAGGCTCAGTACCACACAAACCTATACCTACCTTCGGACACACATAGCCGCAGTAGCGCACAAACCTGTACCTACCTCCGGACACATATAAGCTTAGTAGCACACAAACCAGTACCTACCTCCGGACACACATGGACTCAGTAGCACACATACCTCTACTTCCCACCGGACAGACAGAGGCTCAGTAGCGCAAAAACCTGTACCTACCTCCGGACACACATAGGGTTAGTAGCACACAATCCAGTACCTACCTCCGGACACACATGGGCTCAGAGGCATACAAACATGTACCTACCTCCGGACACACATAGGCTCAGTAGCACACACATGTGTACCTTTCTCCGGACACACATGGGCTCAGTAGCGCACAAACCTGTACCTACCCGGACACACATATGCTAAGTAGCACACAAACCTGTACCTACCTCCGGCCAAAAATTGACTCAGTAGCATACAAACCTGTACCTACCTCCTGCCACAAACTGACTCAGTAGCACACAACCTGTACCTACCTCCGGGCACACATTGCCTCAGTAGTAAACAACCTGTACCTGCCTCTGGGCACACATTGGCTCAGTAGCACATAACCTGTACCTGCCTCCGGACACACACATGCTCAGTAGCACATAAACTTGTACTTACCTCCGAAAACATATAGGCTCAGTAGCACACAAACCTGTACCTACCTCCGGACACACATGGCTCAGTAGCACACAAACCTGTACCTACCTCCGGACACACATGGCTCAGTAGCACACAAAAGTGTACATACCTCCAGGCACACATAGGCTCAGTAGCACACAAACTTGTATCTACCTTCGGTCACACATTGTCTCAGTAGCACACATACCTGTACCTACCTCCGGACAAACATAGGCTCAGTAGCACATACACCTCTACCTACCTCCGGACACACATAGGCTCAGTAGCACACACATCTCTACCTACCTCCGGACAAACATTGTCTCAGTAGCACACAAACCTGTACCTACCTCCGGACACACATGGGCTTAGTAGCACACAAACCAGTGCCTACCTCCGGACACACATCTGCTCATTAGCACAAATACCGTTACCTCCCTCCAAACAGGCTCAGTAGCGCACAAACCTATACCTACCTCTGGACACATATAGGGTTAGAAGCTCACAAACCAGTACCTACGTCAGGACACACTTGGGTTCAGTAGCACAAAAACCTGTACCTACCTCCGTACACACATAGGTTCAGTAATACACAAACCTATACCAACCTCTGAACACACATAGGCTCAGTAGCACACCAACCTGTACCTACCTCCGGAAACACAGGGGCTCAGAGCCATACAAACATGTACCTACCTCCGGACACACATAGGCTCCGTAGCACACACATGTGTAACTACCTCCGGACACACATGGGCTCAGTGGCGCACAAACATGTACCTACCCGGACACACTTAGGCTAAGTAGCACACAAACCTGTACCTACCTCCGGACACACATTGTCTCAGTAGCATACAAACCTGTACCTACTTCCGGCCACAAACTGACTCAGTAGCACACAACCTGTACCTACCTGCGGCACACATAGGCTCAGTAGCGCACACACCTGTACCTACCTCCGGACACACATTGACTCAGTAGCACACAACATGTCCCTACCTCCGGGAATACATAGGCTCAGTAGCGCACAAACCTGTACCTACTTCCGGACACACATTGACTCAGTAGCACACAACCTGTACCTACCTCGGGGCACACATAGGCTCAGTAGTACACGAACCAGTACCTACTTCCGGACACACATTGACTCAGTACCACACAAACCTGTACCTACCACCGGACACACATCGGCTCAGTAGCACACAAACCTGTATCTACCTCCAGACACACATAGGCTCAGTAACACACACATATGTGACTACCTCCGGATACACATAGGTCTAGTAGCGCACAAACCTGTACCTACCTGGACACACATAGGCACAGTAGGACACTCACCTGTACCTACCTCCGGACACATAGGGTTAGTAGGACACTCACCTCTACCTACCTCCGGACACATAGGGTTAGTAGCACACAAACATGTACCTACATCCGACACACATGGGCTCAGTAGCACGAAAACCTGTACCTACCTCCGGAAACACATAAGCTCAGTAGCACACAAACCTGTACCTACCTCCGGTCACACATAGGCTCAGAGGCACACAAACATGTACCTACCTCCGGACACACATAGGCTCAGTAGCACACACATTTGTACCTACCTCCGGACACATAATGGCCCAGTAGCGCACAAACCTGTACCTACCCGGACACACATAGGCTAAGTAGTACACAAACCTGAACCTACCTCCGGACACACATTGGCTCAGTAGCATACAAACCTGTAACTACCTCCGGACACAAATTGACTCAGTAGCACAAAATATGTACCTACCTGCGGCACACATTGGCTCAGTAGCGCACAAACCTGTCCCTACCTCCGGACACACATTGACTCAGTAGCACACAACCTGTACCTACCTCCGGGCATACATAGGCTCAGTAGCGCACAAACCTGTGCCTACCTCTGGACACACATTGACTCAGTAGCACACAACCTGTACCTACCCCAGGGTACATATAGGCTCAGTAGTACACAAACCTGTACCTTTCTCCGGACACACATTGACTCAGTAGCACACAACCTGTACCTACCTCCGGACACACATTGACTCAGTAGCACACAGCCTGTACCTACCTCCGGGCACACATAGTCTCAGTAGCGCACAACCGGTACCTACCTCCGGACACACATAGGCTCAGTAGCACATAACCTGTACGTATTTCCGGGCACACATTGGCTCAGTAACACACAACCTGTACCTACCTCCGGACACACATAGGCTCAGTAGCACACAAACCTGTACCTACCTCCGAACACAATGGTCCAGTAGCACACATACCTGTACCTACCCGGACACACATTTGCTCAGTAGAACACAAACCTGTACCTACCTCCGGACAAATATAGCCTCAGTAGCACACAAACCTGTACCTACCTCCGGACACACATGGGCTCAGTAGCACAAAATCATGTACCTACCTCCGGACACACATAGGCTCAGTAAGACACAAATATGTACCTACCTCCGGACACACATAGGCTCAGTAGCGCACAAACTGGTACCTACCTCCGGATACACATAGGCTCAGTAGCGCACAGGCCTGTACCTACCTGGACACACATAGGCTCAGTAGGACACACACCTGACACACATAGGCTTAATAGCGCACACACCTGTACCTGCTACCTAATTGTAATAAATCGCAATCCACAATGTTACCTGCATCATAGACAGACAGAGAATCATATCTACATGTGGAACCACCGTTCTCTAGGGCCAAACTTTCTATATTGATAACGACCTTCTGATCACTAGATGGTGCCGTAATTCTCCAAGAACAATTTGAATTCCTGAAATCAAAAGCAAAACGAATAGCATGGTATTAAGGATTATTAACAACTGAGTGAATAGTTTCATTGTTCATGGGCCAAATGCTCACACACATTGAAAGGTGCTCCATTAAAGTTTACATTATTGTGAGACTTCGTTTTGTATGATCATTGGGTCAACTCTCTGAAGATTATTAGCTGAATTTGACAGTTCGGATCTGTGAATTCTTACGCATGTGAACCGACCTTATTTAAAAAAAGATGGCCATGCACAAATGCTTGGCAATAGTTATAATCGCAACAGATTAAAGGGAAATACGGCAATGTTGAAGTATTTATCAAGCATGAAAATTACACCTCGATATATTAATCCAGTAGTTAATTTTAAACCTGCTTGCATATATCTAATTAAAGGTAACACAACTATGGAGTTTTCAAGTTTTCTTCGTTATTCTACCAAAGGTTATATATATTATCGGTGCAATATAATCAAGATTCAAAACTTATCAAATACCTTTTTTAAATAATGATTGCAAGTATGCAATTTAGGTTATAAAGAAAAACTAACAGGACACCGCGAGTTTTAACAAAATCAGGAATACCATATCTCCGTTCACATTGGTGTGCAGCACAGTTACGTTATATACTCAATACATTTATAAACGCAACACTTTTGATTTTATATTAATTTTAGTCCGCTGTTTTGTTTTGTTCAAATCAAGGTTTTATTTTATGTTAGTACACAATTCCCTTTGTCACAAAGGTTAGCATATGCAGTTTCATAATATTTTCTCTACTTCTTTCAGTTTAAACACATTTTGCACGAGGACTTTAACAATCCACCCTAGACATTCAAAAAATACCGAGTGTTGCGTTTTCAAATGTACTGAGTGTAGTTTATATTATACGTCCTTCTGAATGTGGCTATACGTTTGTACCAAAACTACTTGGAGTTGATGGATTATTACTGCTTGGGTATGCTCCATTACCGTTTAGTCATAAGTATACGCACCAGTAAGGACAATACATGATAAGGACGTATATCTGTACGTAAGCACAATAACTACAACAGAAGAGTGTCTGTACGTAAGCACAATAACTACAAAAGAAGTGTGTCTGTACGTAAGCACAATAACTACAACAGAAGAGTGTCTGTACGTAAGCACAATAACTACAAAAGAAGTGTGGCTGTACGTAAGCACAATAACTACAAAAGAAGTGTGTCTGTACGTAAGCACAATAACTACAACAGAAGTGTGTCTGTACGTAAGCACAATAACTACAACAGAAGAGTGTCTGTACGTAAGCACAATAACTACAAAAGAAGTGTGGCTGTACGTAAACACAATAACTACAAAAGAAGTGTGTCTGTACGTAAGCACAATAACTACAACAGAAGTGTGTCTGTACGTAAGCACGATAACTACAACAGAAGAGTGTCTGTACGTAAGCACAATAACTACAAAAGAAGTGTGTCTGTACGTAAGCACAATAACTACAACAGAAGTGTGTCTGTACGTAAGCACAATAACTACAACAGAAGAGTGTCTGTACGTAAACACAATAACTACAAAAGAATTGTGGCTGTACGTAAGCACAATAACTACAACAGAAGTGTGTCTGTACGTAAGCACAATAACTACAACAGAAGAGTGTCTGTACGTAAACACAATAACTACAAAAGAATTGTGGCTGTACGTAAGCACAATAACTACAACAGAAGAGCGTCTGTACGTAAGCACAATAACTACAAAAGAAGTGTGGCTGTACGTAAGCACAATAACTACAACAGAAGTGTGTCTGTACGTAAGCACACTGACTACAACAGAAGTGTGTCTGTACGTAAGCACAATAACTTCAACAGAAGTGTGTCTGTACGTAAGCACAATAACTACAACAGAAGTGTGGCTGTACGTAAGCACAATAACTACAAAAGAAGTGTATCTGTACGTAAGCACAATAACTACAAAAGAAGTGTGGACAAAAGAAGTGTATCTGTACGTAAGCACAATAACTACAACAGACGTGTGGCTGTACGTAAGCACAATAACTACAAAAGAAGTGTGGATGTACGTAAGCACAATAACTACAACAGAAGAGTGTTTGTACGTAAGCACAATACCTACAACAGAAGTGTGGCTGTACGTAAGCACAATAACTACAAAAGAAGTGTGTCTGTACGTAAGCACAATAACTACAACAGAAGTGTGGCTGTACGTAAGCACAATAACTACAACAGAAGTGTGGCTGTACGTAAGCACAATAACTACAACAGAAGTGTGGCTGTACGTAAGCACAATAACTACAACAGACGTGTGGCTGTACGTAAGCGCAATAACTACAACAGAAGTGTGTCTGAACGTAAGCACAATAACTACAACAGAAGTGTGTCTCTATGTAAGCACAATAACTACAACAGAAGTGTGTCTGTACGTAAGTACAACAACTACAAAAGAAGTGTGTCTGTACGTAAGCACAGTAACTACAACAGAAGTGTGTCTGTACGTAAGCACAATAACTACAAAGCACAATAACTACAAAAGAAGTGTGTCTGTACGTAAGCACAATAACTACAAAAGAAGTGTGTCTGTACGTAAGCACAATAACTACAACAGAAGTGTGGCTATACGTAAGCACAATAACTACAACAGAAGTGTGGCTGTACGTAAGCACAATAACTACAACAGAATTATGGCTGTAAGTAAGCACAATAACTACAACAAAAGTGTGTCTGTACGTAAGCACAGTAACTACAACAGAAGTGTGTCTGTACGTAAGCACAGTAACTTCAAAAGAAGTGTGTATGTACGTAAGCACAATAACTACAACAGAAGTGTGGCTATACGTAAGCACAATAACTAGAACAGAAGTGTGGCTGTACGTAAGCACAATAACTACAACAGAAATGTGTCTGTACGTAAGCACAATAACTACAACAGAAGTGTGTCTGTACGTAAGCACAATAACTATAAAAAAAGTGTGTCTGTACGTAAGCACAATAACTACAAAAGAAGTGTGGCTGTACGTAAGCACAATAACTAAAACAGAAGTGTGGCAATACGTAAGCACAATAACTACAACAGAAGTGTGTCTGTACGTAAGCACAATAACTACAAAAGAAGTGTGGCTGTACGTAAGCACAATAACTACAACAGAAGTGTGGCTTTACGTAAGCACAATAACTACAACAGAAGTGTGGCTGTACGTAAGCACAATAACTACAACAGAAGTGTGGCTGTACGTAAGCACAATAATTACTACAGAAGTGTGGCTGTACGTAAGCACAATAACTACAACAGAAGTGTGTCTGTACGTAAGCACAATAACTACAACAGAAGTGTATCTATACGTAAGCACAATAACTACAACAGAAGTGTGGCTGTACGTAAGCACAATAACTACAACAGAAGTGTGGCTGTACGTAAGCACAATAACTACAACAGAAGTGTGTCTGTACGTAAGCACAGTAACTACAATAGAAGTGTGTCTGTACGTAAGCACAGTAACTACAAAAGAAGTGTGTATGTACGTAAGCACAATAATTACAACAGAAGTGTGGCTATACGTAAGCACAATAACTAGAACAGAAGTGTGGCTGTACGTAAGTACAATGACTACAACAGAAGTGTGGCTATACGTAAGCACAATAACTGCTAAGGAAATATGGCTATACTTACGCGTCATACAAGCCGGGATAATTGGGCGAAGTAAGGTATTGTGGAACATGCGTGGAATTTAACTGTAAAGGCCATGTGGCGGCCGAGCATTGTCCATTTACTGAAATATATTTCGTATAGTAAATGTTAACAAAGAATATGAAAGCGAAATTAACGGTGATCAATAACTTAATATGTTGGATGCTTTAGCACATATGTACATCTTTCCTCAGTATCGCTCATCTAAAAACGTTATACCTCTTAAAGTTCTCCGGCCATGTTTTGTTTCATGAACATGTGTATGGTTATTTAAATCGAAATCAATACACAACAATAGTTATGTACAATTCACACATTGCAATATCAGTGAAAAGCGAGAATAAGATTTTATTTGATGACGTAGAAAACTTTGAACAGGTAAATTAATCCACAGGTAAATATATTTATCAATTATATGGCAATAGTTGTGCAGCTACGCAATTCAGATTTACCTCATTTCCCCGTGCAGTAGTATCTACGTCATGCAAATAATACTTATTTTTACATACAACTTCAATATATGTTTCTCTTCGAGACTATCAAGAAATGTTCATATGATTTTTAAGAGTCAAAATGTTTAATTCATAATACTACAAAAAGGGTGGTCATTCACCTTTAAACCTTTACGCATGCCTCTTTGCAGTCTTGTCTTTAGTTTTAATTTCATGTTCACCAGCTCATTGCGAACTCTGAACAGGACATCATTTACTTTATAGACATTGAGTTTGTACACATCGTATCTCTACAAAGGAATCACTAATATAATATAAACAGGAAAATAAGTTTGCTTTCATCTGAATTCCAACACACGACCTTCACAATCAGGCATTATTATCGACTGATCTATAGGATATATTTAATACCATATATTACTCGTACGTATAATGAAACTTGACATATCTGAACGCACTTCGAGATGTGTGTGAAGTTGGCTCTGCGTTCTACATTCTTTGTTCTACATTCGACTCTAGTTCTCCGTTCTACATTCAACGCTAGTTCTCTGTTCTACATTCGAATTCACTTTTCCGTTGTACATTCGACTCTAGTTCTCCGTTCTACATTAACCTCCAGTTCTCCGTTCTACATTCGGACATAGTTCTCCGTTCTACATTCGAACCTAGTACTTCGTTCAACATTTTACTCTAGTGTTCCGTTCTACATTCGACTCTAGTTCTCCGTTCTACATTCACCTAAAGTTCTCCGTTCCACATTCCGACCTAGTTCTCCGTTCTACATTCGAACCTAGTTCTTCATTCTACATTCGACTTCAGTTCTCCGTTCTTCATTCGACTTCAGTTCTCCGTTCTACATTCGACTTCAGTTGTTCTCCGTTCTACATTCGACTCCAGTTCTCCGTTCTACATTCGACTCTAGTTCTCAGTTCCACATTCGACTTCAGTTCTCTGTTCTACAGTCTCCTCCAGTTCTCAGTTCTACAGTCGGACCCAGTTCTCCGTTCTACCTTCGACTTCAGTTCTCCTTTCTATATTCGACTCTATTTCTCCGTTCTACATTCGACTTCAGTTCTCCGTTCTACATTCGACTCTAGTTCTCCGTACTACATTCGCCTCAAGTCGTCCGTTCTACATTTGGACCTAGTCCTCCGAACGAAGTTCTCCGTTCTACATTCGACTCTAGTGCTCGGTTCTACATTCGACTCTAGTTCTCCGTTCTACAATCAACTATAGTTTTCCGTTCTACATTCAAATCCAGTTCTCCGTTCTACATTCGACGCCAGTTCTCCGTTTTACATTCAACTCCAGTTCTGCGTTCTACATTCGACTCTAGTTCTCCGTTCTACATTCACTCTAGTTCTCCGTATTACATTCATCTCCAGTTCTCCGTTCTACATTCGACTTCAATTCTCTGTCTACAATCGACTCTAGTTCTCCGTTCTACATTCGACTTCAGTTCTCTGTTCTACATTCGGGGTTCTCCGTTCCACATTCGACTCTAGTTCTCCGGTCTTCATTCAACACCAGTTCTCCGTTCTACATTCGACTCCAGTTCTCCGTTCTACAGTCAACTCCAGTTCTCCATTTTACATTCGACTCCATTTCTCCGTTCTACATTCGACTCCGTTCTCCGTTCTACATTCGACTCTAGTTCTCCGTTCTACAATCGACTTCGCTTCTCCGTTCTACATTCAACGCTCAGTAGCGTAGCTACCTATTAGGCCAAAATGCCCGGGCTTGCACATAATTTTCACATGCATGGTTGAACAATATAACAATGAAATAATAGTGTATGAATTTGTTGAATTTTGAAATGTGAATTTATATCTAAATATACGCCAAAAAGCACCAAAGACATCCTACGTTTTCAAAAATATCCTGGGAAGCATGCCCAGGTCCCACTAGAAATAGTCGGGCCTGCACATCAAAAAAGGTGTAGCTAAGCACCTGACTCTAGTTCTCCGTTCTACATTCGACTCTAGTTCTCAGTTCCACATTCGACTTCAGTTCTCTGTTCTACATTCAACTATAGTTTTCCGTTTTACAGTCGGACCTAGTTCTCCGTTCTACATTCGACTTCAGTTCTCCGTTCTATATTCGACTGTAGTTCTCCGTACTACATTCGCCTCCAGTCGTCCGTTCTACATTAGGACCTAGTCCTCCGTTCTACATTCGAACGAAGTACTACGTGTTACATTCGACTCTAGTGCTCAGTTCTACATTCGACTCTAGTTCTCCGTTCTACAATCAACTATAGTTTTCCGTTCTACATTCAAATCCAGTTCTCCGTTCTACATTTGACGCTAGTTTTCCGTTTTACATTCAACTCCAGTTCTGCGTTCTACATTCGACTTTAGTTCTCCGTTTTACATTCAACTTCAGTTCTCCGTTTTACATTCGACTTCAATTCTCCATTCTACAATCGACTCTAGTTCTCCGTTCTACATTCGACTATAGTTATCTCTTCTACATTCAGGGTTCTCCGTTCCACATTCGACTCTAGTTCTTCGGTCTACATTCAACACCAGTTCTCCGTTCTACATTCGACTCCAGTACTCCGTTCTACAGTCAACTCCAGTTCTCCATTTTACATTCGACTCCAGTTCTCCGTTCTACATTCGACTCCGTTCTCCGTTCTACATTCGACTCTAGTTCTCCGTTCTAAATTCGACTTCGCTTCTCCGATGTACATTCAACTCTCAGTAGCGTATCTACCTATTAGGCCAAAATACCCGGGCTTGCACATAATTTTCACATGCATGGTTGAACAATATAACAATAAAATATTAGTGTATGAATTTGTTGAATTTTGAAGTGTGAATTTATATCTAAATATACGCCAAAACGCACCAAAGGCATCCTACGTTTTCAAAATTTTCCGGGGAAGCATGCCTGGGCCCCACTAGAAATAGTCGGGCCTGTACATCAAAAAAGGTCTAGCTAAGCGCCTGACTCTAGTTCTCCGTTCTACATTCAACTCCAGTTCTCCGTTCTACATTCGACTCCAGTTCTCGGTTCTACATTCGACACCAATTCTTTGTTCTACAATCAACTATAGTTTTCCGTTCTACATTCAAATCCAGTTCTCCGTTCTACAGTCGACGCTAGTTCTCCGTTTTACATTCAATTCCAGTTCTGCGTTCTACATTCGACTCTAGTTCTCCGTTCTACATTCAACTCGAGTTCTCCATTCTTCATTCGACTTCAATTCTCCATTCTACATTCGACTCCAGTTCTCCGTTTTACATTCGACTCCAGTTCTCCGTTTTACAATCGACTCTAGTTCTCCGTTCTACATTGGGGGTTGTCCGTTCCACATTCGACTCTAGTTCTCCGATCTACATTCAACACCAGTTCTCCGTTCTACATTCGACTCCAGTTCTCTGTTCTACAGTCAACTCCAGTTCTCCATTTTACATTCGACTCCAGTTCTCCGTTCTACATTCGACTCCGTTATCCGTTCTACATTCGACTCTAGTTCTCCGTTCTACATTCGACTTCCTTCTCAGTTCTACATTCAACTCTCAGTAGCGTAGCTACCTATTAGGCCAAAATGCCTGGGCCTGCACATAATTTTCACATGCATGGTTGAACAATATAACAATGAAATAATAGTGTATGAATTTGTTGAATTTTGAAATGTGAATTTATATCTAAATATACGCTAAAAAGCACCAAAGACATCCTACGTTTTCAAAATTTTCCGGGGAAGCATGCCCGGATCCCACTAGACATAGTCGGGCCTGCACATCCAAAAAGGTCTAGCTAAGCGCTGAATCTAGATCACCGTTCTACATTCCACTCTTGTTCTCAGTTCCACATTCGAATTCAGTTCTCCGTTCGACATTCAACTATAGTTTTCCGTTTTACAGTCGGACCTAGTTCTCCGTTCTACATTCGACTTCAGTTCTCCGTTCTATATTCGACTGTATTTCTCCGTTCTACATTCGACTTCAGTTCTCCGTTCTACATTCGACTCTAGTTCTCCGTTCTACATTCACCTCCAGTTCTCCGTTCTGCATTCGGACCTAGATTTCCGTTCTAAATTCGATCCTAGTTCTCCGTTCTACATTCGACTTCAGGGTCTCCGTTCTTCATTGACTCTAGTTCTCCGTTCTACATTCACCTAGTTCTCCGTTCTACATTCGAACCTAGTTCTTCGTTCTACATTCGACTTCAGTTCTCCATTCTCCATTTGACTTCAGTTCTCTTTTCTACATTCGACTATAATTATTAGTTCTACATTCACCTCCAGTTCTCCGTTTTACATTCGGACCTAGTTCTCCGTTCTACATTCGAACCTAGTTCTCTGCTCAACATTCGACTTCAGTTCTCCGTTATACATTCAACTCTAGTTCTCCTTTCTACATTCAACTCCAGTTCTCCGTTCTACATTCGACTCTAGATTTCCGTTCTACATTTGACTCTAGTTCACTGTTCTACATTCGACTTCTGTTCTCCGTTCTACATTCGACTTCAGTCTTCCGTTCTACATTCGAACCTAGTTCTCCGATCTACATTCAACTACAGTTCTTCGTTTTACTTTCGACTTCAATTCTCAATTATACGTTAAACTCCAGTTCTCCGTTCTACATTCGCCTTCATTCCTCCGTTCTACATTCGAAGCTATTGCTACGTTCTACATTCGAACCTAGTTCTCCGTTCAACATTCGACTTCAGTTCTCCGTTCTACATTTGTCTAGCTCTTGTTTTTGTGTTGTCAAAGTGACACCTAGATATTTTTTAGTATCAATAGCTTTAAGCGCCATGAAGTCATGTACCAGAGATGAATAAATCCGGATTATGTTGAAACGGTAAACTATTTACTCTGTCACGCAGAGATACGAAGTATTAACTTAAATCCACCATTGTATATCCTTACCCTACACAAAAAGGAAAATATCCCCCCCCCCCCACAACACCACCCACACAAATACATCTCAGGATAGAAAGAAGTAAATAAATAAATCCAGACATCATCTATATAAGATGCATGGTTGTTGTTGGTTGAATGGTATTTTAGGTCATGTTCAGCACATTTTAGGCTATATATGACGGTCGGTTTTCAGTGGTAGAGGCAGACTACCCACCTTTACCTGCGGCATCCGTAAGAATCGACTATTTCTCACTTTCAAGTGGAGCTCCCAGAGGGATTAGACCCAGCAGCGGTGAGAGGCTAGAAGGTTTCAAACTCAGCGACTTTACCCTACACGGAGGCATCTCAAGATGTACCATTTTTAAATAAAAACAACCTAGATGTTTTTTCATATGTTTTGTCAAGATGAATTGAGCACATAATAATCATTATTGAACTGAGTGGTAAGGTTGGGATTTTGTCATTTTGAGCCGCGCGAAAACTGCGAACGGCTATGAGTGTCTGGGAGCATGCAAACCCCGCACCTACCACCCCGACTTTTTTTACACTTGCTTTGTCGTGAATACTTGAGCATTATCAGAATGTTTTTCAATCCAGTGAGGAACAACGATGGATCCGGCCAATGCCATCCTAAATTCGACAAGTAATGATTGCCCGATTATATGACGGGTGCGCGCCGGTCCGTCCTTGACTTCCCTTGGCTTATGTTACAAACGTTAATACTCGAAGTAGTTTCAAAGGACCTTTTCCAATAATGGCAAAATTATTTTTTAAAGAACACTCACTCGCGAAAACTGCATGAGTACAATTTGCTTTTTGGTTCACACTGAGCACTTGTATGTAAATGTCTCTAGTGCATCAGAAAGTCTTGACATTCAATAGAAGCAGAATAAGAAGAAGCCGAAGCCGAAGAAGAAGAAGATTGATTTCAACAGTAAAACGTGATGCTTATTTCTATCCTCATACATAGGCTAGGGGATTCCATGAGCGGATTCAGTATTTGAGTTTTTTTTTTTTAAGGGAAACATGACAATCTTGAGTTAAAATTAGCACCTCGACTGGTTCCTAGTTCCCGGTTCTCGATTCGAACCCAATCAGGAAATGGATGAGTCCACTTTGACTTTGCAATGCATATAACCCAGTTTCATGGAAAACTACATGCGATGTTAAACAATCGGCAAAATAAAAAAGGAGAATGATTTTGTTTTCAGAGTTATGTCTCCTAAATGTTTTTTCTCCTAAGTATTTTTTTTCACGGGTCCTTAAAATATCCGCGACTGAATACGCGTAAATGAATTATGATTTGGTAGCTTTTAATTCGACGCTACAGTTTTGGGGTTTGGCCTGGCTGGTTCAAGCCGTTTTTTATTGTGTCTATAGAGTTTGGATTCTTAAAATATGTAAGTTATATAATATACCTTGTCGTCAGTGGGTTTAGAAACGGTGAGCATATGTTGTAAAATGTGGCTGTTGTTGTCGGGATGCTACTTTAACTTAACATACATATTCTTCGTTTTGGTAGAAACGATACTTAATATGATATATGTGCTAACTATATCAAGGCAAATTTACATTAGTAATAATATGCCAAGTTATAAAGCAACACAATACCTAGAAAAGAGGCTGGGTAAAAAATTAAGTGAATGTAGTTGAGCATTGTGAATCCAGCGACATAAAGTAACATTATCATTACTATGCACGACATGCTGCAGACTCTAACACATCCGTTATCATTAAGCATCAGAGTGTATTTAATATATCATGAAAAACAATGTTTCTTCATTTCCGACACAGTAATGTTTTTTACCAAGAAACATAGAGTAAACATTTATTTTTAAATGATCTGGCGAAAAAAAACAACACTTTAAAGGGACACGTAGCCATAGAACGATGTCGAACTCCGAATAAGGACTAGAATATCATAAAAATATTATTTTTTTCAATTCCCACACAAGTATGTTTTTTTACCAGGAAACATCGAGTAACCATTTTTTTAAGATGATCTGGGGGGAAAAGTTTTCTTTAAAGGGACATGTATCCATAGAATGATGTCGAACTCCGATTAAGGAACTAGAAAATCATGATTTTTTTTTCAATTCCCATAAAGTAATGATTTTTCAAGAAACATCGAGTAACCATTTGTTTAAAGACGATCTGGCGATAAAAACAAAATTAATGTAAAAGGACATGTAGTCATAGAACGAAGTCAAATTCCGAATATGGAGCTGGGCCCGTATTCATAAAGCAACTTAAGTAGAAAATATTACTTAAGTCAAAATTTAAGATTTTGTTTACATATTTTCCTTATTATACTCTCAGCGACACTACAAAGCATCTATTTTAAGATAAACTTTTAGCTGTGGGTTTTATTAATCTATAGCATTATTAAACATATAAATAAGCTGTCTTAAAACGATAGGAAAATGTGTTTAAAAAAATTGATTAAGATATTGCTATGAAGCTTTATGAATACGGACCCTGGATTTTCAGAGGAAAACATGTTTCTCTTCCATTCCGACACAGTAATGTTTTTTTTTACCAAGAATAACCATTTGTTTAAGATGATGTGGCGAAAATTTTACTTTAAAGGGACATGAAGCCATAGAACGATGTCAAACTCCGAATAAGGAGCCGGGCCTGTATTCATCAAGCTTCTTAAGATATTTCTCAACTTCAACTTAAGATTGGCAAATTTGACTTAGGTAAGGTTTATTCTTATCTTAAGTCAAATTCTTATTCATAAAGCACTTACTAAGAAATATGTTAAGATTTTGTTATTTCTTGAGATAGTTTTTCGTTTCCAGGCCAATCTTAGGATTGCCTACACATACAATATAAGTACTGGAGTGAAGAACCTTTAGTGTTGCTTCATGTTCATGTGTATTGTGTTTCCCATCTTTGATAATACATATATGTTTATTGTGTTTCCCATCTTTGATAGTACATATGTGTTTTTTGTGTTTCCCATCTTTGATAGTACATATATGTTTATTGTGTTTCCCATCTTTGATAGTACATATATGTTTATTGTGTTTCCCATCTTTGATAATACATATATGTTTATTGTGTTTCCCATCTTTGATAATACATATATGTTTATTGTGTTTCCCATCTTTGATAGTACATATATGTTTATTGTGTTTCCCATCTTTGATAGTACATATATGTTTATTGTGTTTCCCATATTTGATAATACATATATGTTTATTGTGTTTCCCATCTTTGATAGTACATATGTGTTTATTGTGTTTCCCATCTTTGATAGTACATATGTGTTTATTGTGTTTCCCATCTTTGATAGTACATATGTGTTTATTGTGTTTCCCATCTTTGATAATACATATATGTTTATTGTGTTTCCCATCTTTGATAATACATATATGTTTATTGTGTTTCCCATCTTTGATAATACATATATGTTTATTGTGTTTCCCATCTTTGATAATACATATATGTTTATTGTGTTTCCCATCTTTGATAATACATATATGTTTATTGTGTTTCCCATCTTTGATAGTACATATATGTTTATTGTGTTTCCCATCTTTGATAATACATATATGTTTATTGTGTTTCCCATCTTTGATAATACATATACGTTTATTGTGTTTCCCATCTTTGATAGTACATATATGTTTATTGTGTTTCCCATCTTTGATAATACATATATGTTTAAAGCAATACATGTTAACCAACGTGTTACTTGACTAAATATTAAGCTCAGTCTTTGTTGCTCGAATCATTTTGGGTGTCAATACAAATACGATTAAAACTGTCATAAGGTGTTTCAGTTCATATTCAATGTGCATAATATAAAGCACTAAACTAGGCCCCATGCACCATGCGATTTAATTATTGTTAATGCCAAAGCTTGGTCTGGAAAACTGGACGTCTCGGCTAGCTTTGTGGTGTCAATTATTCATATTAATTCATATGAGGCTTTACGTCTCTAAATGATGCTTGCGTTGTGATCGACAGACACTTTATTTTAATTAAATGTACAACTGTTAGCAATATAAACACAATTTAAAATTAATATTTATGATTTAGAAACAACAAACATCCGAGTCGTCGAAATGTCCAGACCAAACGTTTTCATAAACAATAGTAACATGCGGCTTAATATAATGCATATACACACTTCTTATCATGTGACATTGATGCACACTTTGAGGGTTATCATGACACTAATCACTCCCTCAGATCACTCCATTGTCCCTTTAAACATAAACTTCATTTTCTTAACATAATCCAAACATAGCATTGATACATGCAATGAAATTGTTTTAGGAATCTTGCAATAAAATTATTCCATTTCACCGTTGTTTGTGCACATTTCGACGTGACACAAAACACCATTTATTAAATTAATGTCACACCGCGAATCGTTGCTTTTAACTGTCTCTGGAGCCAAGATGTGCATGTTTTCATGTTTTTATAACATCGCATGTCGTTTTCTATGAAACTTGGATATTTGTATTGCAAAATCAAAGTGGAATCGGTCAGTTTTTTATTTGGTTCAAATTGGGAACCGGGAACTAGGAACTATTCGGCGCGAATAAGGAACTGGCTTCTGTGTGTAATAAAGTCTGCTGAAATTGTGTGGAAATCGTAAAGTTTCATATTAATTGATATTTAGGAGACATAACTCTGAAGAGAAAAAACCCCTACTTTTTTCATTTTGCCGATTTTATAACATCGCATGTCGTTTCCATGAAACTGGGATATATGCATGGCAAAATCAAAGTGGAATCGTTAAGTTCTCTATTGGGTCGAATAGGGAACCGGGAACTAGGAACCAGTTCCTAGTCCCGATTCGGCGCGACTAAGGAATTGGTTTCTGTGTGTGTTAAAGCGTGGAAATCGTAAAGAATCAAGGAGACATAACTCTGAAAAAAAACATCCTATTTTTTTAGCAGCAGAGCTTATGGGATGACGAGTTGTCCGTCGTCCGTCTGACGTGCGCCCGTTAACTTCTGCCTTGTGAACACTCTAGGGCCTTCATTATTAATAGGATCTTTACGAAACTTTGCCAGTGTCTTTATGTAAATGAAAGTTCGGATATATTTGAAAACCAGTCAGATCGGATTAATTTCACCGGAGTTATGGCCCTTGTTTTGCTGAAAAATGCCATATTAAGCCTTGTGAACACTCTAGCACCTTCATTTATTATTGATCTTTACCAAACTTGCACAGATTGTTAATATCAATAAAAGCTCGGAAAGTTCGAAAACCAGCCAAATCGGATCAGTAACACTGGAGTTATGGACCTTGATTTTTCTGAAAAATGCCATTTTCTGCCTTGTGAACACTCTTTCATTTATTATTTGATCTTTACCAAACTTGCACAGGTTGTTAATACCAATAAAAGCTTGGACAAGTTCAAAAACAGCAAGATCCGACCATTTATACTGGAGTAATGGCCCTTGTTTTTGCTAAAATATGCCATTTTCTGCCCTGTGAAAACTCTAGCACCTTTATTTATTATTTGATCCTTACCAAACTTATACGGATTGTTATTATAATAAAAACTCAGAAAAGTAGCCAAATCAAATGAGTAACAGCAGAGTAACGGCTCTTGATTTGATGAAAAATGCCATATTCTGCCTTGTGAACCCTCTAGCACCTTCATTTATTATTTGACCTTTACTTAACTTGCACAGAGTGTTAATTTCAATAAAAGCTCACACGAGGTTGAAAACCAGCCAAATGGGTTTAGTAACAACAGAGTCATGGCCCTTGTTTTTTCTAAAAAAACCCATTTTACATCTTTGTTTCAAAAGGTTCATTCCTTATAAATTAAGGACTTGTTCAAATCGTGATCTAATCGTCCCGAAACATAGGCTAAGTATATACAAACAAAGTATTCGTTATTCGTTATTCTGGTGCTGTCATATGGAACCAATGTGACAAGCCAAACATATCAAAGAATTTAAAAGAAGTATTATTCTTATCTTTTAGGTAATACTAGTTAATTTTAATTTGCTTGCATTTGGTTAAGTACTTTAAAATAACTTATGCGTATATAATTATACATATTTATATATAGGGACTTTTGATTTTTCAACAGAAACTCTTCATATATAACCATGTGTGTGTGTTACATGTTTCTTCATTTGATGGCCTCAAGGTAGAACAATTGCTGTAAATTGATTGAGTTACCATCATTAAATAAAGCATTTATTATTATTGTTATTAGAAGTAGTAGTATTATTAGTATTATTAGTATTATTATTATAATATTCTGTCTTGTGACCACTCTAGCACCTTCATTTATTATTTGATCTTTTCCAAACTTACACAGATTGTTAATATCAATGTAAGCTCAAACAAGTTTGAAAACCAGCCCAATCGTTCAGTAACACCGGAGTGAGGGCTCTTGATTTAGTTAAAAATGCTGCATTTTGCCTCACTAAGACGTTATTGCTTTCATTTGGCCAGATTTTAATGAAACTTTGCAGAGATGATCAGTATCAAATCTAGGTATGTATATCATCACCGTGTTCCAGTTGAATGATTTTGGCAGAGTTATGGCCCTTCACAGGTTTTAATACAAAACTTTGTCCGGACTTTTTTCGTTAACCCCTTGGCCGGATTTAAGCGAAACTTTGCAGGGATGATCAGTGGTGCATATCTTCACTATGTTCCGCTTGAATGAATTTTGGCTGAGTTATGACCCTTTAAAGGTTTTACTATACAAACTTTATCTCGACTATTTCTCTTGAACCCTTGACTGGATTTCAACGAAACTTTGCAGGGATGATCAGTATCAAGCCTAGTATGCATGCCATCGCCGTATTTCGGTTGAAAGATTTTTGGCTGAGTTATGGCCTTTTAAAGATATTAATACACAAATTTTGCCCGGACTATGTTCTCCTGAACCCCTAGCCGGATTTCAGTGAAACTTTGCAGGGTTGATCAGTTCCAGGTCTAATTGTGCATGTCATCGCCATGTTCCAGTTGAATGATTTTTTGCGGAGTTATAGCCCTTTATAGGTTTTGATACACAAACTTTATCCAGACTAGTCTCTTTTGAACTCCTGGCCGAATTTCAACGAATTTTGGCAGGGATAATGAGTACCAGGCCTAGGCCTATCATCGCCGTGTTCTGGTTGAATGAGTTATGGCCTAATATACACAAACTTTATCCAGACAATTTTTCCTGAACCTCTGGCTGGATTTCAGTGACATTTGGCAGGAATGATCAGCACCAAGCGCATGTTGTTGTCTTGCTCCCCAATAATGACTCCATATAGCAAGTAGAGCGATACAGGTCCTCTTGGGCCTCTTGTTTGTTTTGACGATTTTATAACATCGCATGTCGTTTTCCATGAAACTGGGATAAGTGCAATATGAATATCAAGGTGAAATTATTCAATTTCTCATTGGGTTTGAATCGGGAACTAGGAACCGGGAACCAGGAACCAGTTTCTAGTTCCCAGTTCCTAGTTCTCAATTCGATTCGAATAAGGAACCGGGAACTGAGAACAATGCTTTTTCAGATTTTAGAGGCGTGTGCTTGCTTGAAGTCGAATGTAGAATCGAATGTAAAAAGGAGAACTAGAGTCGAATGTAGAACGGAGAACCGGGTTCATATGTAGAACGGATAACTTGGTCCGAATATAGAACGGATAACTGGAAGTGAATATAGAACGGAGAATTAGAGTCGAATGTAGAACGGAAAACTGAAGGTGAATGTAGAACGGATAACTAGAGTCGAATGCAGAACGGAGAATTGAAGTCGAATGTAGAACGGAGAACTAGGTCGAATGCAAAACGAAACAACTAGGTCTGAATGTAGAACGGAGAACTGAAGTCGAATGTAGAACTAACGTCGAATGTAGAATGGAGAATTGAAGTCGAATTTAGAACGGAGAACTAACGTCGAATGTAGAACGGAGAACTAGGTTCGAATGTAGAACGCAGAACTAGGTCCGAATGTAGAACGGAAAACTGGAGGTGAATGTAGAACGGAGAACTAGAGTCTAATGTAGAACGGAGAAGTGGAAGTGAATGTAGAACGGAGGACTAGAGTCGAATGTAGAACAGAGAATTGAAGTCGAATGTGGAACGGAGAACTAGAGACGAATGTAGAACGGAGAATGTAGAATGCCGAGCCTGTTTCACACACATCTACGAGTATCTGCTGATATATCTCGAGGTGAACATGTACATTAACCTTGCGTAATGTAAATCTATATTTTACCAATTGAAACAAGGATTCCGTCTAAAACACTTCATCTCGATCTTTTATTGAGTACGGTTTGTGCGTGTGCGCTAGTTATTTGTTGTTATTGTGAACGTGAACGTGACGTGAACCCGGTACGGACAATTTACGATCACGGGGAAATTACTTTACAAAGGTGATTCTCCACGTTAATAAAGTGCTTCATGCAAAAATAATGGCGATCTTTTCAATTTTGTAGACGTTTTTTTAGTTTTTCCTAGTAAACAAAAGCAAAAAATACCACACAAAAAAAAGCCACAAACTTGTCCATAAACTGTTAACTATGACACTTATAAATGCAACTGACCCAGCCATTTATTAGAAAAGATCTTTCTTGTGTTTCCATTTAAATCACTATATACAAAATATGGTCCCCAAAACGTAAGTAAGTCCTGATCATTTCTGACCCATGGACTTTATTTGAACAAACCTGGATATAAATGCCAATTTCTCGAGCGCCTATCTCTGTCAAATAGTAGGTTCATAAGAACCTTGTTTAAGGTCTGAGCTAATTTCAGTAAAGGCGGCAATCTTGACGTGATGACATGATTAAAACAAACGTTAACGGCATTGATGTAAAGTTAATCTCTTTGCCAAAACTGAACAGTGGTTTCTTAGGAGAAGTCGTTTAAGCAAAATGTTAACGACGCCGAATACACGTGCTATAATACATAAATAAAACACATTTCAATACCCAGCTATCAAAACGAAGTATACTTACCATTACCCACCAGATCCAGCATAAAACTCGTCGAAAACAAAAGAGTAAAATAAAAAAATCCCATTACGCACTTGATGAATGACAATGATAGCTAAAGATATGATATTATAATATTATCACATTTAAAAAAAAACGCACCATGTAAATCAATTTTTTAAAATTTTCTTTGTGGACACCGTTGAACACATTCACAAGTATAGTATTAGCACTGTTCAGAAGCGAACGATTAAAAAGAAACAGTACCTTTCAGTTTAAATTTCCTTTTTGTAAAGGTTAATGCGTTTAACGTTAAACTTTTTTGTGGCTATTGATCCGTATTAACATAAGTGAACATCATGGTATTCAAAACCAATTAGCTGTAAATGTTATTGCCGCCGTATGAATAATTTCACTTTAAAGGGTAAAAGAGAGAAAAACAATACTAATTCTTCCACTGATATCATGTTACACTAGTCATGCCATGGTGTCAGTATAGGATAGAGCATGAGTTTTGCACGTGTACGGGGAGATAATGCACGAGCGTTAGCGAGTGCATTATCGTCCGTACACTTGCAAGACTCATGCTCTATTGTATTTATACCACAATAACTAACATATGCTGTGTATATCCTCGGGTATTACACGATGCATAGTGTGTATTTAGGCTATTGTGGTATAATTACTTTTATAAGAGAAAACCCGTTTTCTCCCCGATATCCTTCAAAGAAGATCAGCACAAACTACACTTTTCCACCGATGCCATCGTATCCAAAACAATCCCATTTTCTAACTTAAATTCTAAAAGTAAAAGGCAGATCCAATCTTCTCTAGATGTCAATTATTAAAATATGCAACTCCACTATTC
Organism: Cyrtodaria siliqua; assembly: GCA_037043455.1. Lineage (NCBI taxonomy): Eukaryota > Metazoa > Mollusca > Bivalvia > Adapedonta > Hiatellidae > Cyrtodaria > Cyrtodaria siliqua. The sequence continues at coordinate 53,028 of JAWPHD010002094.1, read as the reverse complement.
CGTCGATGTCATTGATATACAAATAATACAACCCACTCTTCACGCAATACCATTGATATACAAATAATACAACCCACTCTTCACGCAATACCATTGATATACAAATAATACAAACCACTCTTCACGCAATACCATTGATATACAAATAATACAACCGACTATTCACGCAATACCATTGATATACAAATAATACAAACCACTCTTCACGCAATACCATTGATATACAAATAATACAACCGACTATTCACGCAATACCATTGATATACAAATAATACAAACCACTCTTCACGCAATACCATTGATATACAAATAATACAAACCACTCTTCACGCAATACCATTGATATACAAATAATACAAACCACTCTTCACGCAATACCATTGATATACAAATAATACAAACCACTCTTCACGCAATACCATTGATATACAAATAATACAAACCACTCTTCACGCAATACCATTGATATACAAATAATACAAACCACTCTTCACGCAATACCATTGATATACAAATAATACAACCCACTCTTCACGCAATACCACTGATATACAAATAATACAAACCACTCTTCACGCAATACCATTGATATACAAATAATACAACCGACTATTCACGCAATACCATTGATATACAAATAATACAACCGACTCTTCACGCAATACCATTGATATACAAATAATACAAACCACTCTTCACGCAATACCATTGATATACAAATAATACAAACCACTCTTCACGCAATACCATTGATATACAAATAATACAAACCACTCTTCACGCAATACCATTGATATACAAATAATACAAACCACTCTTCACGCAATACCATTGATATACAAATAATACAAACCACTCTTCACGCAATACCATTGATATACAAATAATACAAACCACTCTTCACGCAATACCATTGATATACAAATAATACAAACCACTCTTCACGCAATACCATTGATATACAAATAATACAACCGACTCTTCACGCAATACCATTGATATACAAACAATACAATCCACTCTTCACGCGATACCATTGATATACAAACAATAAAAACCACTCTTCGCGCGATACCACTGATATACAAACAATACAACCCACTCTTCACGCGATACCATTTAAGTTTAAACGTATTTATTTTACATCGATTGTAACGAAAGCTCTATAAACTTATTTGAATCACTCTCGATGTCTTCCTGGGTAGAACCACTACTAAGCAATGCAGATAAAGTGTCTGGCTCAGGGACACAACGCATATGGCAATGACGAGAATCGAACCCACGAGTTTTGGATCATGGGTCCAACGCTCTACCACTCGACCACAGCGCTCCACGTGATCAGATCGAGCTGACTCAGGATCAGGAGGAACCTTGTGGTGGAGATGACTTGTAGGTAGAGTTTCTTGAAGATGCCCAAGTGCACACGTGTCACCCACTCGAGGTGAGTCTCTACTTGCGCCCCCGGGCCGTCGATGGTGGCATCGTTGATAGGTCGTTGATCTTCGGCAGCTGGTTCCTCGGCGGGCGATGGAACACAGTCGAAGATGATTGTCCGGCCGTCCTCTTGAAAACATGGCTTATTTATACTAATATGTTAGTGAAACGCCAACCTAATATTGATTGGCCAGAAGTTCTACGGACTTTCAAACATACACCGGTTCCCAATTAGAGTAATATACAATTTTGATTGTACCAAGTGTATGGATGGTTAAACATTCTATATTGACTATCCGCGTAAAATGGCAAGTAATTTAAATTATCATAAAAGGGTGAAAAACTCTAACAATAGCTTAGTATAACAATGAAAAAAGTCATATAGAGTTAGCTCCCTTCATAACTTGGATTTTCAAAACACCAAGTTGATTGTAAATTGTTCATGGATGCAAAATTAACAAATTCATAATTATATAAACAATATTTCACTAAAAATTCAAATTGTATAACTTATTTCATACCGCATTATAAGTTACTGAACTTAATGTGGTTTGTACTACACAACTAAACACGATGTTTTAAGATTTAAAATGATCGCAGCAGGAGAATGTGGCGAACAAAGCAATTAAAATGGCGCCCGACACTCGATCAAAACATCGAAAGATGTGACATTACTTGTCCGCAAAACAATATGTGTAGATATGGAAAGTACAAACAAATGGGTCATCGATACATTTGTGCCTAAAATTAATAGATCTACAATAAATTTATGTTGTTTTAAACTGCTTTAGACATTGCCTATCTGTACATTGCGACGTATCATACATCGATTTGATCGGAGGACGATCGCCATAGCAACGGAGTAGATAGATCTTGCGAAAATACGTCATCAATATCGGGAAAGCTTTATTTCAGCGTTTAACATTTTCTTTCCACCAGCTGCTAGCAATGTAATAAAAACGTTTAATATTAAGAAAAAACAGACTCAATTTAAAGATATACATTTATTGCAGCAGTAGCGGGCGGCTACACTAGCAAAGTAAGTATAGCTTGAAATATCATTGCATTACTTAATCTGCGCAAATTACAAAATACCATTATGAAATTTTCTATCAACCGTACACAGATGATAGATCTAGTAGATATGTGGGTGATTGAACAATAATGTTCAATTATGGACAGTATTTATGACCAATTGTTTTTATGCCACCTCAACATTTTCCAAGAGCTCCTCCCATCCTGATGGCCCCTCCCCAGGTTCAACAATATCAAGGACCAATACCACATCCGGCAGGATCAGTGCACTATCCGGCACTACAATTTGATGCCCAGCATCAAATTGATGGACAGTTATATATGAATGCCCAGCATGAACATTTATATCGGGGACTGTTCCACCAGCAACATCAGCAGTTACCACAGCTACATCAGTAGCAGCTCCCCCAGCAACAGCAACAGTTCCCCCAGCAACAGCAACAAGGGCCAACCGGTTTATGAACCCAATACTGGTCCAGAGATACACCAAGAGAGACATTTCATAGGAAACGAAGGTAATCAAACAAATTCAGTTAACCCATTTCAATCTGTATGTGGGGACATTGGATTACAAGTACCCCAGCAAATTAAACGCAAAATATGGAATGGGGAATTCATTGAATTAAGTTCGTTATTAACCAAAGCAAATTTAGATCCAAAACAGACCATTCAGTTAATAAATGGTGAACTTGTGGTGGTTAATAAAACCAATGAACACCAAAGCATGTCGATAGAAAAATAGACCGATGCTTTTTTGATTTTCTCTTCAAATAATATTGAAAGGCATACATTTGAGGCGAAAAACCTCATGCATTACATGCCCACAATAAGACTGACTGCAAGGCGCTATGTCTCATGCATTACATGCCCACAATAAGACTGACTGCAAGGCGCTATGTCTCATGCATTACATGCCCACAATAAGACTGACTGCAAGGCGCTATGTCTCATGCATTACATGCCCACAATAAGACTGGCTGCAAGGCACTATGTAACCGGGTGGTGTTCGTTTGAGGAACAAGTTCGGTTAAGGAAAGCGGCCAATCCGTCATCAAGCTGGGCTGTTATTGACGGGGAACTTTGGATGTTAAGTATGTCGCCATCAATCCAAACGGTTGAAAAACCTTTCCAATACAACAACACCGATAACCCCTGTTTTGAATTCAATATAAAGTGTTTTTGCACTAAGGTCAGTTGTAATTACCAGCATAAATGTTTAAAATGCAAAGGACCTCATTTATCTACTGTTTGCAACAGTAAAGTTCTAACACAGCCTGGCCCACAATTGTCTTTCAGGCCCAGGTTCCAGCAAGACCGACACAATGTAAGCAGAGATTCTCGGCTCCGCAACGATTTATGGGCTCTAGGCCCCACACCAATCAAAATAGAGCAGTTAAAATGTGGTTAGATAATTATGAGAACAGGGCTGATGCATTATTTTTGTATGAAGGCTTTAATACTGGTTTTCATCTGCAGTATTCGGGTCCACATATTCCAGTCTTTTCAAAAAATCTGAAGTCTGTTGAAATTCATCCAAAAATATTTCAACTCAAACTGGATCAAGAGGTAGAATTAGGTGGACTATTAGGCCCTTTCAATTACAGGCCTACTTGGCGTGCAGGCCAAAAATAGAAGGTCAATTTCTATGTTATTTTGATGGATCTCCAGTAACAACCTACCAATTTAACAGTGTGCTTAAAAAGCATTACAATTCTTAGGCATTCGGAGTACATATTATAAATCCCATTCTTTCAGAATTGGGGGTGCAACGGCAATGTTTAATGAAGAGAAATCAAAGAATTAGGTCGATGGAAATCGAATGCATATAAAAGTTACATCCGATTGCATATGCCTCCTTTAAATATTATCTAGTAGTTTTGGTCTTATAAACAAGTTTGATTTTAGGCCACTTCCAAGTATGGGTAGTTGGATCATCCATCATTAGAGATGCATTTAGCAGAGCCCATCACAGACCAGACGGGGTATACCTAGGACTACGCCGTATAAAAGGCAGTATACTATGGGACTTCCAACCAGGAATGCGCATCAATAATATTTTAGAGCGGTTGAATCAGCTCCTTTCTTATAATGCTCCACCACATATCATAGTTTTACACTGTGGGGGCATTGCTATTGGCCAAGCCCCGCTCTCGTACATTATTGGTTACTTAAAGTCAGTTGTTTATGACCTGCTAGTACGCCTCCCAACTACTTTAATTGTTTGGTCGGGCATCCTCCCAAGGTTGAAATACCGTGACGAAATATCTCACAAACAGTTAGATAAAGTCAGAATTCGTATTAATAGTTAGTTGTATAGGCAAATATCTCATCAAAAACGGAGGCGCATATATTGCATATCCTGAAATATTAGAAAGTGCAGAAATGTTTAAGACTAATGAACATCTGTCAGATCTAGGTATTGTTAAACATCCTGCACGGTGGACTGTACAAATTTGTGCAGTCAAATGCCTCCTTTTCCCCAGACAGCGCAGAAATTGGTCCATGGCTGGCACCCCATGTTTTCGACACGTGCTAGTCCGCCTAAAGCGTTTCCGTTTTGATATGTCCAATCAGATCGAGCTAAGCTCTTGCTACGTTGTCGCTGCGTCAAAGGGGACTCCATTGACATAGCAACAACCCAGTGACAACTCAGTGAGAACTCCATCCATTTTTTCCGTCCGCGCTACGCTTGTAGTCGACAATGGAGTCACTACGAGGTGTTGGTTACGTCTATAACGGGTCAATGCCGTCGTTACTACGTCTTTACGAAGTCTTTGCTGCGTGGTGCTCAGAACGTGGAGCAGCTACGCTCATTTTGAACATGTCCAAAGTGCGCGTAGAGTTTCTAAGACCATGGAGACCATGCTAGGTCCTTAAAGGTTTCTGCTGGGTTCCTTGCGCGTTGTTGGATTTCTTACTGCGTCCAAATAAAACATTTCAGCACGCAGTGGGAACTTGATGCTACTACGTCAGAGTGTAACGTTTTTTTTTACATTGAATGAAAAAGATATAAATTACAGGATAAATAAACATTCATTTATTAGTATGCTTCCGATATCCGGAGTATAATTTAAAGTAAAGAATTTATAAGCTCAGTAACTTCTAATATACATCCGATTTTCCGGAGTCTAATATATTCAATGACCAGCCAAAATGCCGATTGTGTTTATACAGGGCGGCGGTCCAATTCAATATTTCCGAATGTCCGGAATATACTTTAATATACTTCCGATTTTCCGGAGTGAAATATAGTCAATGGCTATTCTAAATATTTCCGATTATCCGGAATATGTAATTATATTGCCAATCGTCCGGAATATACAAGTATATGTAAGAAATGCCAATATGTCCGATTGTCTGGAATATGGATTTATAAATGCCAATATGTCCGATTTGTCCGGAATATGGAACTACATTTCCGATTGTCCGGAAAATACCAGTATGTCCTATTGTCTGGAATGTTATCAACTGTCAATATTTCCGATTGTCAGGAATATAATGAATATATGTTGATCTGACAATTCAATTAATTCGTTATGAATTATAATACATAAAATCGGCCATGGCCAATTCTGCCAAAAAATAAATCATAATAAAAGATAATTCAAAGTCATTCCATTTTTGTTCTAATAAATCCCACTTTTATGATAGTAACTTATTTACAACATGATGCATTACAAGTAAAATGGTCCATCTCTATAGGTAAACTATGGTCCATCTCTATAGGTAAACTATGGTCCATCTCTATAGGTAAACTATGGAAATGGTCCGTCTCTATAGGTAAACTATGGTCCATCTCTATAGGTAAACTATGGAAATGGTTAAGGTTTGGATTATTTTCTTACCTTTAATCAGCTGTCTCGTGGTTTTAAGATTCGTTACACAGTATATAGAATACTCTACTGGTGTACTACTCTCTTACATTATTGTAGTAGCTTTTGACTCATGTACATTAGATCTACTGATTATACTTGGAGTTCACCAACTAGTATACATACTACTGTTTTCGGCACAGAGAGCATTGTAATGGACATCTAGCTGTAGTTTAATTCAAGGACCAGAAGGAAAGCACCTGTGTACTGGGTTGCTGGCTTATAGTTTTTGCGTGCCTTCTTTTAATTTTGTATAATGTAGTTATTATTTAACTTGGCTTCTAAATACTTTCTTAACTACCGTTAGCTCTTAGCACATATATGTGTATTTTAATCAGAACAACATGCTTACTGCATTCTACTGGTATCTATAATGATTCTTATAATATCCTCTATTATTATACCTCACGTTTCGCCCATCCTAAATCCCCACGCGAAGGTGGTATTCCAGGGTGATAGTAAATCGCAGGATGATAGTAAAAAAATATCACATGCACAGCTTTGATGCGCGCTGTTCCGAAGACGTCAGAGGCACAATATGTTGAAAGTGCTATATTTAACTCATAATAACTGCAAAAGTAGATACTTTACCGATTTCAATAAACTACTACTCATTTTTTAGCCATGTTAATTCCAATCCAATGAAATAACATTCACAGCAACTTTTTGAAGAAAAAAAAATTCCCGCAGAATGAAGTTTGTACTGAAAATAAATCTTATTTTGGCAAAGATGTGTTCTTACTAAAAATATTTAATAATATATTTCGACACATTGATTAACTGTCTTACTGAACATTGATTTTGTTTCCATTAAATGCGTCGACATATAGTCCGGCCTATGAAGTACAGAAACGCCGTAAATTCTGAGTTTAATTCACTTAAGATTATAAAGGACAAATGATATTTTATTTGTAATTTCGATATCCTTAGATGTCAAAAAGGGGTGAACTAGAAGTTACACACTGGGTCATACCAAAGGAAACAAGGGAGATAACTCGTTACTTTCTTGCATGTAAATATGGACTATACTGCATCCATATTGACAAAATATCTCATTTTACATGAAAACAGCTTACTTAATGTTTAAATAATAATCTATTTGTATGTATTACTATGTATACAACATGTGTAAAGGAAATTGCGTAATACACATTTCATAAACGGTCATTTATATATAGTTTAAGTGATAAGTGTCTATTTATGTAACTTGATACAGTGTGAAATAGCTATTTGCACAGGACTTTGTATATTTGTATGCTCCCCGAAATTTTCAAGGCAGCATATAGTCGCCGCTTTGTCCTTCCGTCATTCCGTCCATCCCACTTTTGTCCGGAGTATATCTTGAAAACTACTGATGCATGGGACTGCAATGAAACGTTACACAATGATAGAGGGCAATGAGAGGAAGTGTAGAGTGCAAGAACCATAACTATGTCTCATTCAAATTAGAGTTATTGCCCTTTGTTATTTTATACTTAGACATTTTGTCCGGAGAATATCTTCAAACTCCTGATGGGACTGCAATGAAACTTCGCACAATAATAGAAGGCAATGAGAGGAAGTGCAAAATGCAAGAACTGTAACTGTCATCATTCAAATGATAGTTATTGACCTTTGTAATTTTATATTTAGAATGTTTCTCCGGAGCATATCTTCAAAACTACTGATGAGACTGCAATGAAACTTCACACAATGATAGAAGTCAACGAGAGGAATTGTAGAGTGCAAGAACCGTAACTATGTCTCATTCAAATTAGAGTTATTGCCCTTTGTTATTTCATACTTATAATTTTTGTCAGGAGCATATCTTCAAAACTAATTAGAGTTATTGCTCATTGTAATATTTATCCGAAGCATAAACTACTAATGGAACTGAAAATTGAAAACTGCTGGGTGATACAAGACCATATGATAAGTTGAGGATACATTTCGGGGAGCATCCATCGGTTCTAACGATTTTCTTGTTTAAAACGTCAACATAAGCGAACACACTTAACAAAATTAACACACGGATAAGAATATGCATAATTAATATCACTAAAACCATAACGAAAGATAAAATAAAACAAAGGAACAACGATAAGCATAGGACTGTCTTTGGTATTGCATCTCAGCAAGACAAGTTGGGCATAGACACACTATGTTATAGCGGCAGGAGACTGACCGTTACGAAGTGAAGGTAACATCCCATAATTGGGGTAAACCTTTAATACAGTAGTTGCAATATTTACACATGCATATAATTCCATATATACTGAACACATTTCGTAATCGGTCGCCTATATATTCATATACATACTTTAGTATATATACTGAAAGGAAAAAGAAACGCAGGGTGCGTATTTCCGCTATATATTATATTGCATATACTGCACACTTAATTCCATATATATTCCAAGGAAATCCCAAAAAAAAGTGCAGTTAGTTAGAGAAAGGACACAACTGTGATGTTGTAGACGTTTTAATCACAGTACACGTTGTAACAAGAAATTCATAAATGCTGAAGTTCCTCTTTGAAAAATTGAGCCAGTTCAGTACTGTATTTAATGTTAAGTGATTGCAACATTTAAAGCCTAAGTTTGCTCACCTGCTTGAGCCAAATGCGCATTCTGACGATAATGAAACTTTAAAGGGGGGTAACCATTGGTGTGTTCAGTGCTGTTTAAACCTTCTTTCTAAAAGGACAGGCCTAATGTCGCCCTGTACCATTCGATTAGCAGTAGCATATTAAACATACAATATATAGCGGAAATACGCACCCTGCGTTTTTTTTCCTTTCAGTATAGTTGTAACGTTCGATGCTTTAGATTGTAAAAACAACAACAATTCTAATGTTAACCTTGAGGTTCGCATTTCTCTGTGGTGGCTTTACAACCCCCAGGGAATGTATGGTTGACTGTGTTCTGTGAATGCTACATTTACTGTTTGACATTTATTCAGCTGCCTTCGGCATGTAAGATCCTTATATGTTTTTTTTTATTTATATCCCCCGCAAAGTGCGGAGTATACTGGAATCACCTTGTCCCTCCGTCTGTCCGTAGACGCAATTCTTGTCCGGGCTATTTCTCAATAACTCCTTCTTAGAATTTTGGGAAATTTGCTAGGAAGTATCAATATCGAGTGGACATGCGCATACTATCATGACGTCTTTACACTGAATTATGGCCCTTTGTATTTCTAATATATATATAATACAAAATTCTTGTCCGGGCTAGTTCTCTAAAACTCCTTGTTAGAATTTAGCGAAACTTGCTAGAAAGTATTAATATCAAGTGGAAATGTGCATACTGTCATGACGTTCTGGTTCAATAATTTTCCACTGAGTTATGGCCCTTTGTATTTTTATTGCATTTCATACTTGGTAGTGAAATAGAAAATTATTGTCCGCGCTATTTCTCTAAAACCATGTTATAATTTCATGAAACTTGCTACGAAGCATCAATATCAAGTGGATATGTGCATACTGTCATGACGTTTCGGTTCAATAATTTTTCACTGGGTTATGACCCTTTGCATTTTTAATGCATTTCATATTTGGTAGTAAATTAGAAAATTCTTGTACGGGCTATTTCTATAAAACCCCAGGTTATAATTTCGTGAAACTTGCTACAAAGCATCAATATCAAGTGGAGATGCGCATGTTGTAGTGACGTTCCGGTTCGATATTTTTCCACTCAGTTATTGCCCTTTGTATTTTAGGATTATTACTATAGTAACTTGTTCTGGACGTTTGTATCACCTGGAGTAGGTAATTAATGCATTTCATACTTGGTAGTGAAATAGAAAATTCTTGTCCGTTTTTTTTCTCTATAATACATGTCTATATATCTTATAGGAACAAAGTCTTGTATGTTTACACCCCCCCCACACACACACCCGCCCCACTCCCCCCCCCCATACAAGTTGCCAGCGGGTGGTATTTGTCCGCCTCCGGCGATCTGGTTAACAGACTGTGAATCATGTAGCTGAAGATAAGCATGCATTACAGCTTCAATTCCTAGTGAACTAGTCTAAGAAACGTGACTGGTATAAACACATATTTTGCAACGTTAAAAGGTTACCGTTTTACTTGCTGAAATGACATTTTCCTAGATCAGTCTACTGAAGTGTGGTAATATTTCCGGGATCTTTACGTCCGGGATTTTTTACGGAGCATAATGAAAGTCTAATTGAAACTGAATGAAACCGCAAGTATTGGAATGGATTAATGCAAATCTGTATTTTCATGGAATAATAATGCCCATAAATCAACAAATATATAACGAGAACGTTTAGTATTGAATCGGTTTTATTCATAATGCGGTAATTCCGTATTCCTAATCGTTGTCAGTTTTGTCTGCCCCTTTTATACTTCGAAAACTTGGTTAAGGTGTGTGTATTGTATGTAAGCTTGGTTTAATTGTGTATACCTCTAAGCTTGGTTAAAGTTATTATTTAAACTTGCATCTCACAAACTACTTTAGGTAATGGATTGAAACTTCACACATGCATTCTGCATCATAAGACAACACTACTGGTTCTATAACTTTTGCTTTATTTTAACAAAATCATGGCCCCTTTAATATGTAGAAAAACTTGGTTAAAGTTTGTTTATAAACTTGGAACTCGCAATCTACATAATGGACTGAAATTTCACGCATGCATTATTCAATATAAGACCACAACAAAGAGCCACGTTACATACATATTTGCCTTTATTTTAACAAAATTAAACCCCCTTTTTACTTAATAAAAAAACAGCAGTTTCACCTTGTCCAGTCACTTTAAAAAATGATTTCTAATTTGTATCAATTTTCATTTGAAAGATATACCAATAAAACCTTGGCCAGGTTTCTAAATCAACACTATTGACGCATTCATTGTGTAGTTATTGCTTTTGATAATCTAAGATAACAACACTTATTTCAGCTTGATAACTTTCATACTATCAATAATGATTTCAATGTACAGCAAAAACAATTGTTTGCATTCCTATCAGTTCACAGGCCAACAGTCATGTTATTTAGTTATCGGCAGCTTTTTTACGCTTGCGTAAAACCTTGCTTGTACCTACTTGTACCTACTTGAAATAATCTAAACAATGTGTTGATGAGCGATTTAACAACAGTCAATGATTGTATATTGGGGGAAATCTTCGTCAAAAGAAGCCTTCTTTAGGTAAAAGAGACCAAAGTCTGGTTGGATGAATCGCAGGGATGTATTAGATGGGGTAGGAGGGTTCTTGCTACGTGTTTTATTTAGGACGGTCTTTCTGAAAAGTAGCCAACCTTGGGTATAAAGGTATAAATTTTTAGCCTGGAAGGGGCGGGGTGTGGGATGTGGGATACATCAAATATAATTGTTGGATATGGATTAGTCATTTTTCCCAGATGAGACGGGAACTTTTGTCAAAAGTAAGCTACCCTTTGTAAAACACAATTGTCAATGTACTCGATATTCGAGGTGTGTGTGTGTGTGTGTGTGCGTGCGTGCTTGCGCGTGGGTGTGGAGGTGGCGGAATCTCAAGAAAATACTTGGGTTTGAGAGTTTGGTGGTGGCTCATAGTGAGTGATATTTCCAGGTGGATCTTGGTCAAAAGTAGCTTTACTTTGTTAAAAAAGGGGAAAGTGAAGGAAAAAGTACTTTCAGAGAGCAGAGCGTACTGGATCAACAAAAGGTATGAAGAGGTGATGTCAATAATATAAAACAATCTTTGGGATGGGGGAGCATTTGAAAAGTTTTTTTTTTTGGGGGGGGGGGTTAATTAATTTCGGAAGTGATTCTCTTGATAGGCGGAGTGGTATGCGTCTGTGTGCGAGTAACTTTATCTTTCACGGATTGGAAGGTGGAGGGTTGTACATTTGAGTTAAAATCATTCCTTAGTGAGGCTTAGGGATATAATCTGGAACAGACCATTGCGATGTGGTGGTCTGAATTATTAACTGTGTGACCAAAATCAAACTGTGGTTGTATTTTGGCACCAGTAAACTCTAGAAAAGTAGATATAAAAGTCGAACATGAAATGTTACGATGTCCTGTCGATGGTAAGATGCAATGGTCGATAGTAAGATGCGATGGTTAGATGCGATGGTCGATGGTAAGTTCGATGGTCGATGGTCCTAGGATGACATTGGTCGATGGTAACATGTTGGTAAGTTTCGATGGTCATATATACTCATACAATTGCTTTCTACGATGGTTAAATGCGATGGTCGATGGTAAGATGCGATGGTCGAATAAGATGCGATGGTAAGATACGATAGTCGATGGTAAAATGCGATGGTCGATGGTAAGATGCGATGGACCATCGACCCTCATATCTTACCATCGCATCGCATCTTACCATCGACCATCGCATCAATCGTAATTTACCATAGGCCTCTTCTTCGTTTTATCGACACCTCTCTCTCTCTCTCTCTCTCTCTAATCTCAGGTTTGTCAGTGAGACGATTTTATTAAGTATTAAATTGATAAATTTGTTAAAACGAGTGTAATGAAAACTAGTCAACCATGTTGGGTGGATGGGTGTGAGTGTGGGTTAACAAAACCTGCTTTGTTCAATTCTAAGTAAGATGCGATGGTCGATGGTAAGATACGATGCTCGATGGTAAGAAGCGATGGTAAGATGCGATGGTCGATGGTAAGATGCGATGGTCGATAGTGAGATGCGATGGTCGATGGTAAGATACGGTGCTCGATTGTAAGAAGCGATGGTAAGATGCGATGGTCGATGGTAAGATGCGATGGTAAGATGCGATGGTCGATGGTCCATCGCATCTTACCATCGACCATCGCAACTTACCATCGCATCTTACTATCGACCATTGTAACTTACCATCGACCATCGCATCTTACCATGGCATCTTACCATCGATCATCACATCTTACCATCGACTATCGACCTATGTCGATGGTCGATGGTAAGATGCGATGGTAAGATGGCCCTAACGGGACACCGTAGCTTTTTGATATTTTTGTGTGGATAAAATGGAACAAAATCCTATTTATATTACAAACATTTCAACTATAACATTTGTAACCTGTATTAAATTGTAATGTATTGTATATTTAAAATTGTATATTTAAAACAAATTAAAACATTGTAATCTACAATTAAGTCATTTTCTAAAAGTCATTCTTACTTTATACTAACTCCTAACATGTGCTAACAACACAGGATCTAAGTCCGCTAAAAGTATCACAGTAAAGAATAATGTAACATGTATAATAGAAAATCATAACATATTACCTATGTGATATAACGCAATTCTGTTACCAAAACTTGCAAATCTTACCTCCTTTTAAACTAAATCTCAGTTGAAATTCAGGTTAATGTTTTTAAAGGTAAACATTCCAGATTTCAAAATTGCCTTTAAAAACAGTAGTGTAAACAGACACTACTCGAATGCTGCTCGAATGCTGCTCATTTGGCATTTGTTGCAATCATAAGTATCAAAAGTTGCAATAGACTCAAGAGCACGCATATAACTGATCGATTAGGAAATGTGCATTACAAAATTTTGTTTAAACTTTTTTTCATACATACATAAATACAAATATTTTATTAATTGCACATTAAGTATATAGACACTTATCACTTAAACTATATATAAATGACCGTTTATGAAATGTGTATTATGCAATTTCCTTTACACATGTTGTATACATAGTAATACATACAAATAGATTATTATTTAAACATTAATTAAGTAAGCTGTTTTCATGTAAAACGAGATATTTTGTCAATATGGATGCATTATAGTCGTTATTTACACGAAAGAGGGTAACAAGTTATCTCCCCTGTTTTCTATGGTATGGCCCAGTGTGTAACTTCTACATCACTCCTGTTTGACATCTTGGGACATTGAACTTACAAATAAAATAACGTTCAGAGGCGTAGCCAGGCTAAAATCTTAAGTACGCACCCTTAATGCCGAAGGGGTAGGTGCGGGAGGGGGTCGCCTCTCCTGCTGGGGGGATTAGGGGGGCCTCCCCCTAGAACATTTTAAAATATAGACATCCTTTGGCAGCCTCTGGTGGTTTTTTTGGTCACATTTTGGCGGCCTTCTAGGGTAAAATAATTTCTTTAAAAATGAAAAAAAACATATGTCAGGAGTTAAGTTAGCCTTCGATTTGTATGCCATTTTTGGCCATAATTATTTTTTCACTTTTTAAATCGATGTTACGCACGTGCGTAAGTGCGTATCGCTGGCTACGCCCCTGACGTTTGTCCTTTAGAATCTTAGGTGAATTAAAATCATAAAAATGTAATCTCATCTCCCAAACTAATACATACGAGGCGTGAGCCCGAAGAATGACGGAATTGGTCGAGTTTTCACGACTGGGGGCTAATTCTTATCGTTATGTGATTGGTTCGAAATTGTTGAATATAAGAAAAGTTATACCAGCGTATATTTATTGTTTGAAATTTATTTTGTGAGTTTTGTGTGTGCGTGTGTGCAAATCGGTCCTAAACGTTCCTAAGTTAAGATACTGTTTGCTATGTATTAAGTATCATTTTTGTAAAGTTACGTAATAATTATTCTAATACAACACGTATTAAGCATTTTACATAGAAACGTTTTTTGGTGAAGAATGCAAGCACATTGGTAGTACTGTCCTGCAGCAAAGTGTTTTCTTTTAATGAGACTTTGTGTCTTGCAGTTTGACTGTCAGTAAAGTGTTTTGATTTACTGGATGAAACATTTCTTCCCACTCAAAAATGGGTGAGCAGTTACTATTGCATTATGTATCGGTAGTCAGCAGTTACTATTGCATTATGTTACTATTGCATTATGTATCGGTAGTCAGCAGTTACTATTGCATTATGTATCGGTAGTCAGCAGTTACTATTGCATTATGTATCGGTAGTCAGCAGTTACTATTGCATTATGTATCGGTAGTCAGCAGTTACTATTGCATTATGTATCGGTAGTCAGCAGTTACTATTGCATTATGTATCGGTACAATAATAGTGTGTATTGAAAGTATTACTCTTGACTATCAAAAGGCCATCAAAACAGCAAACCGTTTTTATTAAATTTCGTATATTGACTCCCGGATGCAAAACAATCATGGATTGATCTGTTTGATCTGTCTCTTGATAAAATGGATTCTTTAAATTATGAAATGCATATGCTTGGGGATATAAACATAAACTACATTCAAGATAAAAACTATGACAACTTTAAAAATACAAAATGCACGATGTGATATTAAAATACGGATTAACTTAAAAAGTGAAAAATTCAACTAGAATAAGCAAAACGAGTTCGTCCCTAATTGATCATATTTACACTAACAGATCTGACCGCATTGTTGAAGTTAACGTGCCATATTACAGTCTCAGTGATCATTATCCGGTGTGTTTTACTCGCTCAGTAGGAAAAATTAAACACGGCCAAACTAATCATAAAACTATTACTTACAGAAGGTTCAATGAACATGACTTCGAATTTGATTTAATGAATGCGCCACTTGAGACCCTAGAAACATTCAATAGCCCGAATGATTCATTACAGTTTCTTTAGGTATTATAAATAGTGTTTTATTGAAAAACGCACCGCAAAAGAAAAGAGAATTACGCGTGATATCCAGCCAACATGGTTCAATGATGAAATAAAAGCTGCTATTTTCCAACGAAATAAACTTCAACGCGAAAAAAAATTCACCGATTTTAAAATAGTAAGAAATAAAATATTATCAATGATAAGAAAACATAAAAAGAATTTTTTCAATGAAGCAATAAAAAGCAATAAGTTTCCAAGCATTTCATGGAAGAATTTAAAAGCTATATGTAACAACGATTCCTTTTCATCAAACAAACTTCGGTATAAAAACACAATTATTGAGGGTCAGAATAACATTTTAAATGCTCTAAATGAACATTTTACAAATTTATCAAATATTATTGACAAAACATCCTTGGTTGCTGAAAACTTTTCAAATCTTCAGCAAACTCTAGATGATAAATTAAAACATGCAGTATTTGAAATTGATCATATAACGGCATATGAAGTAAAGAAAAGTATAGATAATTTAAATCCAAATAAGATGGTACTGATCCCAAAATTCTTAAATACTGTGGCGATTGTATCACACCAGCAATTGCCTATATCATCAATCAAAGTATTGATCAAGAAATTTTTTCGGATGCATTAAAAGAGGCGTGTGTCAAACCGGTTTTCAAGAGTGGAGACAAAGAAGATCCAAATAATAATCGTCCAATTTCAATCTTACCGACCATATCCAAAGTGTTTGAAAGACATATTGCATCTCAGTTACAATCATATTTTATAAAATATTTTATCATTCATGATACCCAATCAGGTTTTAGACAACAGCATTTGTGTCAAACGACGCTCATTCATTTAATAGATTCATGGTTAAAAGATGTGGATTTAGGAAAATATGTTGGTGCGTTTTTTTAGATCTGAAGAAGGCTTCCGATTTGGTAGACCACAATATAATTATACATAAACTGCATTTGTATCATTGTTCAAATAAAACGGCCAAACTGTTTACATCGTACCTTTCAAGTTTCATTGTTAGTGACATCAGGCGTACCCCAGGGTTCGATCCTCGGGCCGCTTCTATTTTTTAATATATATCAATGATATTGCTTATACAACTACCACAGGAAAGAACGCGGATGATTCCACTCTATATGAAGCTGACCATGATATCCTTAAAGTACAAACCCGACTTCAGGCTAATTTGAAAGCAATAAATAGGTGGTGTGATGAAAATAATATGGCTCTACATCCCACTAAAACTAAATGTATGATTATAACTTCACATATTAAACACAAAGCACTAAATAACAACCATGTGCTATTACAATTAAACATTAATGATTCGCAAATAGAAAATGTTAACGTTCAAACGATACTCGGAATTTATGTTGATAATACTGTTGTAATTTTGTACAGGTACCAGTATTCAAGCCTGGTTACTGATTTGTAGATGCTATAAGATTGATGAGTTAGCATGCTAATATTTACGAACATGCTATCCCCTTATTTGGAAGGGACCTTATCAAAAAGGGACGGTTTTCTTTGTTCGTGGCTTTTTTTATGGCTTTTTCCTGGATACAAGAGATCAGTAATCATGTGAGAGAGACAATATCATCATTATTGTTAAAATGTTGTAAATAGTAATTCATACTAGTTTCGTAGCAAGTAGAGATTAAGTAGAAATAAAGTTATAGAAAATAGAATTGGACTCGATATTTCTTTCTACCTTCAGGGGTAAGAAATTGTAAAACTGGTGGCAGCGGCGCGATCTAAACTTTAACACAATTCTGAAGAGGATTTTTTTTTAGCAAAACTTTGCTGGAACATTTTAAACATATTTTTGGACTTGTACACGTATGAGAATAGTAACAATCAACATGAAAATCATGATGTTACTTTTGACGTTATTGAGTATAGTTTCGGAATGTTCGTTTGAAACAAAAGCAACTTATGTTTGTATTGAAGGTGGATTTTTGCAGAACATGAATTTAAACACAGGTCAGAGTTTAGAACTTGAAACTTTAGATGCTGTTTTTGTTTGGTCATATGACACTCAATATGACTACAAGAGACACAAATGGAAAGTGTATAGTGTTTATCAATAAGTATGACAAACCCGTAAATACAACTCCATTTAAACGAATTGATGTTGATTGATGGTGTATTAAGTAAGATATACACTATGAGCAATACAGAGGTATATGTTCAGTTAATTGTTCCTCGAGTTTTGAGATAAGAAGTGTTAGTCTCAGCACATGACTCAACTACTGGAGCACACTTAGGCATAGACAAATGCTATTTGAAGCTTAGGCAGAAATTCTACTAGTATAAATTGATAGAAGATAAATTGTGCAAAATGTATGACATTGCAAGGCAGGCTTAAGAAAAAACCCACAAAACGGCAGAAACGGGATTATGACACCAGAATAAGTGCTAACAAATACAAATTGGGAGATTTAGTCTTATGTATAGACAATTCTAGAACTAAAGGGCATTGTAAAAAAAAATGATCCAAATATATGGCAGGGACCTTACATTGTTCACAGGAAAATTAGTGGCCTTTTGTTGGAGATAAGAAAGGGACCAACTTCAAAAGCAAAGGTTGTGCACCATGATAGACTGAAACCATATCATGGGAACAGCTTTTCAGACTGGTCCATGAAGCATAAACATGTCAAGTCACCGTGAGCAGCCCCTTTGAGTTCCAAACACCTGAAGATGGAAACTAACAGTTAATTTGAGGCATGCAGAAGTCAGAGACAGAGTGTTCGACATAAACCATTTTAATATTGACAACACAAACTTAAGATAGGAGTACTGTTAAACTTCTGTCATTAAGCCTTTATGGACAAAGAAAGTTCATTAGAACTCATGATGAACAAGGAAATGTCGGGGTCATTTGGTGATTAAGTCTTGAACAGAGTGGACGGTTAGCCTGGATTATATTTTTTGTTTTTGTAGTGCCAAAATATTCTATTAATTCTGTGAAAAAAAAGGATTAGGAATATTGTGTACACCCAATATTCCTTGAAAGTTATATTTTAGAATATATTTTTATATTTCTATACCAAATTGTGATGTGTCTTAATTAAGGTATTCGCAACGTATGGAATTCACTAAATGGGAATTTAATAGTGCTATTCAAAAAAAATACGGAATTTATCTAATAGTTTCCCTTTTCAGATATCACTATGATAACAATAACAACAATTTAATAGGCGAAATATTGTGCCAATTTATATAATCTTTATAAGATCATTAATGTCATTTTGTGTATTAATTACATGTTATTTTGCTTAAACAAATTTCATTCAATTTAAATGGCACCAGGACATAGTGAGAATGGAACCAAAAATGAACACTTGTGTGATTGTGTTAAAAATACAGAGAACAATTATGTGTAGGTATAGGACTAAATGTGCAGAATTAGGACTCAGTTTACTAGTGTGGCAAGTTTATGCCTTGAGGATTTCGCATGAACATTGCAACATATACCATGGATTTTGTTTGTTATTGTTCTTAAGATGCTTGTTATAATTCTTTAAACATACACCAAATCAAGAGAGGGATTTAAGGTTTTAATTGGGACCATTAAGCCTGGGAGAGGGGAGTGTTGTAATTGTGTACAGGTACCAGTATTCAAGCCTGGTTACTGAGGACATTATGTCTGTCTTCTGTTAGCACCATCAATCTAGATGTGTATCTCTCTGCAGGGCTAACTCAGGCTAATACTGATGATCATAATTTATGGGTTAGCATCCCGTATTTGGGAGATGCTCTATGAACCAGGCTAATGCTAATGCTACATGATTTATGTGTTAGCATTCCTTATTTGTAGATGCTATAAGATTGATGAGTTAGCATGCTAATATTTACGACCATGCTAATCCCTTATTTGGAAGGGACCTTATAAAAAGGGACGGTTTTCTTTGTTCGTGGCTTTTTTCCTGTCTTTTTCCTGGGTACAAGAGATCAGTAATCATGTGAGAGAGACAATATCATCATTATTGTTAAAATGTTGTAAATAGTAACTCATACTAGTTTCGTAGCAAGTAGAGATTAAGTAGAAATAAAGTTATAGAAAATAGAATTGGACTCGATATTTCTTTCTACCTTCAGGGGTAAGAACTTGTAAAAATACGTTATCATGGAATGTACAGATATCAAAACCGAGTTCCAAAATTAATTCTAAAAATTGCACTTTTAAAGAAAATTGTTTATTTCTTGACGGATGATATGAAGAAACTGTACTACAATGCTTACATCCTGTCGACCATGGACTATTGTTGCCCAATATGGGCTAAGGGGAACAACATCAATAAGATAAATAAGCTACAAGTAAGAGTAGCACGAATAATAGTGCATAAATCTTATACAACTGGGTGCAAATCACTACTGAAAAAATTACAATGGCTGTCAGTTTCAGATACTGATATCAGTATCACATAGCTGTCCTAGTATACAAAGCGAAATATAATCTCGCTCCAAATCACATACGCAAATTATTAACCTTTTCCAGCAGTAACATATATAGCCTTCGATCTATTACAAATAGTGACTTAGTAACTCCCAAGCCACGTACAAATTATATGAAAAAATCCTTTACATTGTAAGTGGAATAGTGTGCCTGTACAGATTCGTTCATCATCGTCGTTACATTCATTTAAATATAGATACAGATCACATTTATTGCAAAGTGACATGATGTATTATCATTTAACGATTAATTGTTCAGATAACAATATAACAAAGTAAACATATAACTGAATTTTGAGTAAGAATCCGCTTGTACTGTATTATTTCATGATCTTCTTTAATACTGTTTCTAGAAAATTAACTAATGGAGTGTTTGTCGATGTATATATGCATATTTTGTGTGTGTGTGTGTGCGTGCGTGCGTGCGTGCGTGTATGAGTTTTTGCAGAAGACCACATTGAAAATAAGATGTATATGATGTATGTTATATAACTCTAATGTGTTACCTTCTTTAAATAAGGCTTTTATTATTATTATTATTATTATTATTATTACCATACGAGTATTCACGTTATGGGACGTTTGAACGACGCTCAATGTCTTGAAGCCGTCGATATAATTGCCGGTGGCTTATCATACCATGAAGTAGCCCGTAGAACACAAACTGCCCGTCAGATACGTGGATACAACCAACAAAGTATCAGTCGGTCAACGGTGCATCGACTATAGACTGTATTGACTGCAGAACGGCGACGTAACTGAGATTTGTGGTGCCGAGATGGACTCAACAGCAGTGGAAGATTGTTCTATTCACTAACCAGTTACGCTTTTGCAGTGAGCAGTATGAAGATTGATGTGTCAGGCAAGCAGCGGGCTGGGGCTACCATTATTGTATGTGGAGGTATCTCATGAATCCCTAAAAGATCTGTCGTAGTCGTTGACAGAAGTTTGTCGATTATATTCTGGAGCCAACAGTTGTACCAATTATGAGAGATCACCATGACGTAACGTTATTTCAGCAGGATAACGCAAGGCCGCAAAAAGCTAGCCAATAACAACATCAACGTCCTAAGGTGACCAGAGTTTTCTCCAGAGCTGAGCCATATTGAACATCTATGGAACCAGCTCGGGCGACGATATAAGCACTCGTGGATGAGTGGGAGGCCATTACACTGTACCGCACTCGTGGATGAGTTGTGGGGGGGGGGGGGGGGGAGTGGGGCATTACACAGTAACGCGCTCGTGGATGTGTGGGAGGCCATTACACAGTACAGCACTCATGGATGAGTGGGAGGTCATTACACAGTACCGCACTCGTGGATGAGTCAGAGGCCATTACACAGTAACGCACTCGTGGATGAGTGGGAGACCATTACACAATACCGCACTCGTGGATGAGTGAAAGGCCATTACACAGTACCGCACTCGTGGATGAGTGGGAGGCCATTACACAGTACCGCGCTGGTGGATGAGTGGGAGACCATTGCACAATACCGCACTCGTGGATGATTGGAAGGTCATTACACAGTACCGCACTCGTGGATGAGTGGAAGGCCATTACACAGTACCGCACTCGTGGATGAGTGGGGGAGGCCATTACACAGTACCGCACAGTACCGCACTCGTGGATGAGTGGGAGGCCATTACACAGTACCGCATTCGTGTATGAGTGGAGTTGGGGAGGCCATTACACAGTAACGCACTCGTGGATGAGTGGGAGGCCATTACACAGTACCGGATATTTCAGTGTTGGAATAAACGAAGATGAAGGACAACATCATTCATAGCAATTTATATTTGAGTTGAAGTGGTAGCGTATGATCAAGAGTTCCATCAATGTCTCTCTTGTGGGAAAGCAATGTTAATGCCGATAAGTTGAATTACTATCTTTAGTCAATGGATATATTGTAAGAAGCATTAATTATTAGTCGGTACATTGTGTCTTGAGACCGTTGACGAGAAACATAACTTGATATTTTATTATTTCGCAATTATGTTTTTCGAGTTGTAATTTATAGAACGCTGTATATTACTACTTTTTCATGATATTCTATGAACACAGCTATTCTCCTAAATTGTATTTTTTTTATCAACCCTAGAACACATGACTATAAAGACAAGTCGAGATAGCAAGGTTGATATATAAATTTAATCAACATTACATACTTGAACACAGATTATAAGTCAATATCAAGAGTCAAAACATCGTCGGTATTGCACATAATTATTATATAGAGTGTAAAACATGTTATTGTATAATACGAGTTCATGAAATAGCACTTCGAATTAAATTCTGATTTCCGTGTTTGCATAACGCGCAAAATATCAAATATGCAGTTATGCTTTGCGGCAGTAAACGTTGACACCGAACAACTGCATGGCTAATTTAATTCAAAAACCTTACTTATAACGTCTGATCACTACCAGAGTTCTTACTAGATAAACTATTAGATGTAGTGAATGTGTCGTATCACATGAGATTGTACAGATATATGGCATATTCACTCTACGTGATGTAAACTTTAAAACTGCAAACAATAAATATGCATCTAAATATTCAAGTTTAGTACTCGTTCAGCCCTTTCATTATATCTAAATGCCATTCATATCAAAAAACAAATGATACAGGATTTAGGAAGTTGAACTGACTGGTCCGTTATTAATCCTCGTGGTACATTTTAGTTTCTGTACTTTAGTTTGTGTATGGCCCTTCGTACAACAAATGTGTGTGCTTCTTTTAATTGTCGTGCGTTCTATATTAGCTCTGCACAAATATAATACGGTCAAGTGTGTTTATATTTATTCATTAGACAATGCGTATCTGCAAAGCTAGAAATTCAAATGTTTTGTCATTTTGTCACAACATCTTTAATTCACGATTAGACTTATACATGTGAACAGCTTATCTGTGTCTTTCAGAATCATTCCTTGGATGTGTAAGGCCCTAAAAATATAATAACAACATTTAAAATAATGATGGAAACATTTCATCTAAATAATTTGTAATATTTCACGATTTTAGTGATTCATTATGATTTTCGTTTGGAGATATGTTTTGTTTGTGCCTTCTTAACAATAACTTGTCTCAAAGAGACACTTGTTATTAGATTTTAGTTTGCATTGTATAAATAGGTTGTGCTTATGGCAGTATGTGTTACCGATCTGCGTTATGGCAGTATGTGCTATCTATCTGCGTTATGGCAATATGTGCTATCTATCTGCGTTATGGCAGTATGTGCTATCTATCTGCGTTATGGCAATATGTGCTATCTATCTGCGTTATGGCAGTATGTGCTATCTATCTGCGTTATGGCAGTATGTGCTATCTATCTGCGTTATGGCAGTATGTGTTACCTATCTGCGTTATGGCAGTATGTGCTATCTATCTGCGTTATGGCAGTGTGTCCTATCTATCTGCGTTATGGCAGTATGTGTTATCTATCTGCGTTATGGCAGTATGTGTTATTTATCTGCGTTATGGCAATTTGTGTTATATATCTGCGTTATGGCAGTATGTGTTACCTATCTGCGTCATAGCAGTATGTGCTATCTATCTGCGTTATGGCAGTATGTGTTACCGATCTGCGTTATGGCAGTATGTGATATCTATCTGCGTTATGGCAGTATCTGCTATATATCTGCGTTATGGCAGTATGTGTTACCGATCTGCGTTATGGCAGTATGTGATACCTATCTGCGTTATGACAGTATGTGTTACCTATCTGCGTTATGGCAGTATGTGTTACCTATCTGCGTTATGACAGTATGTGTTACCGATCTGCGTTATGGCAGTATGTGTTACCGATCTGCGTCATGGCAGTATGTGCTATCTATCTGCGTTATGGCAGTGTGTCCTATCTATCTGCGTTATGGCAGTATGTGTTACCGATCTGCGTTATGGCAGTATGCGCTATCTATCTGCGTCATGGCAGTATGTGCTATCTATCTGCGTTATGGCAGTATGTGTTACCGATCTGCGTTATGGCAGTATGTGCTATATATCTGCGTTATGGCAGTATGTGCTATCTACCTGCGTTATGGCGGTATGTGCTATCTACCTGCGTTATGGCAGTATGTGTTACCTATCTGCGTTATGGCAGTATGTGTTACCTATCTGCGTTATGGCAGTATGTGCTATCTATCTGCGTTATGACAGTATGTGTTACCGATCTGCGTTATGGCAGTATGTGTTATCTATCTGCGTTATGGCAGTATGTGCTATCTATCTGCGTTATGACAGTATGTGTTACCGATCTGCGTTATGGCAGTATGTGTTACCTATCTGCGTTATGGCGGTATGTGCTATCTACCTGCGTTATGGCGGTATGTGTTACCTATCTGCGTTATGGCAGTATGTGTTACCTATCTGCGTTATGGCAGTATGTGCTATCTATCTGCGTTATGGCAGTATGTGTTATTTATCTGCGTTATGGCAATTTGTGCTACATATCTGCGTTATGGCAGTATGTGTTACCTATCTGCGTCATGGCAGTATGTGCTATCTATCTGCGTTATGGCAGTATGTGTTACCGATCTGCGTTATGGTAGTATGTGATATATATCTGCGTTATGGCAGTATCTGCTATATATCTGCGTTATGGCAGTATGTGTTACCGATCTGCGTTATGCCAGTATGTGATACCTATCTGCGTTATGACAGTATGTGTTACCTATCTGCGTTATGGCACTATGTGTTACCTATCTGCGTTATGACAGTATGTGTTACCGATCTGCGTTATGGCAGTATGTGTCACCGATCTGCGTTATGGCAGTATGTGCTATCTATCTGCGTTATGGCAGTGTGTCCTATCTATCTGCGTTATGGCAGTATGTGTTACCGATCTGCGTTATGGCAGTATGCGCTATCTATCTGCGTCATGGCAGTATGTGCTATCTATCTGCGTTATGGCAGTATGTGTTACCTATCTGCGTCATGGCAGTATGTGCTATCTATCTGCGTTATGGCAGTATGTGTTACCGATCTGCGTTATGGCAGTATGTGATATCTATCTGCGTTATGGCAGTATCTGCTATATATCTGCGTTATGGCAGTATGTGTTACCGATCTGCGTTATGGCAGTATGTGATACCTATCTGCGTTATGACAGTATGTGTTACCTATCTGCGTTATGGCAGTATGTGTTACCTATCTGCGTTATGACAGTATGTGTTACCGATCTGCGTTATGGCAGTATGTGATACCGATCTGCGTTATGGCAGTATGTGCTATCTATCTGCGTTATGGCAGTTGTCCTATCTATCTGCGTTATGGCAGTATGTGTTACCTATCTGCGTTATGGCAGTATGTGTTACCTATCTGCGTTATGACAGTATGTGTTACCGATCTGCGTTATGGCAGTATGTGATACCGATCTGCGTTATGGCAGTATGTGCTATCTATCTGCGTTATGGCAGTTGTCCTATCTATCTGCGTTATGGCAGTATGTGTTACCGATCTGCGTTATGGCAGTATGCGCTATCTATCTGCGTCATGGCAGTATGTGCTATCTATCTGCGTTATGGCAGTATGTGTTACCGATCTGCGTTATGGCAGTATGTGCTATATATCTGCGTTATGGCAGTATGTGCTATCTACCTGCTTTATGGCGGTATGTGCTATCTACCTGCGTTATGGCAGTATGTGTTACCTATCTGCGTTATGGCAGTGTGTGTTATCTATCTGCGTTATGGCAGTATGTGCTATCTATCTGCGTTATGACAGTATGTGTTACCGATCTGCGTTATGGCAGTATGTGTTACCTATCTGCGTTATGGCGGTATGTGCTATCTACCTGCGTTATGGCGGTATGTGTTACCTATCTGCGTTATGGCAGTATCTGTTACCTATCTGCGTTATAGTAGTATGTGCTATCTATCTGCGTTATGACAGTATGTGTTACCGATCTGCGTTATGGCAGTATGTGTTATCTAGCTGCGTTATGGCAGTATGTGCTATCTATCTGCGTTATGACAGTATGTGTTACCGATCTGCGTTATGGCAGTATGTGTTACCTATCTGCGTTATGGCGGTATGTGCTATCTACCTGCGTTATGGCAGTATGTGTTACCTATCTGCGTTATGGCAGTATGTGTTACCTATCTGCGTTATGGCAGTATGTGCTATCTATCTGCGTTATGACAGTATGTGTTACCGATCGGCGTTATGGCAGTATGTGTTATCTATCTGCGTTATGGCAGTATGTGTTATCTATCATGCTGATATGCACTTTTCTGCCCAATAAAGGGGTGACCTAATAAATTTTGCTTTAATATGCACTGGCCAATAAAGCAAATCAATGCGGAATTCCCCGGCTTTTATTGTACATAACGTTATCTGACGTCATGCACGTAACGTTGCCAGACGTCATAACAAACAAAAAACAACAACATGGCGGCGTCCTCGATAAGCGTAACATTCTCAGAAATGGGTAATAATAGTAATTCATACAGAAAATTTGGATAATCTACATGATAAATAGAATATTATGTCAGTGCCTTTTACTATTAAGTTTATTAGGCTCGGCACGAAAACGAAGAATGGCTCGGCAAAGCCTCGCCATTCTTCGTTTTCTAAGCCTCGCCTAATAAACTTGATAGTAAAAGGCACTGACTTAATATTCTCTATCTATCTGCGTTATGGCAGTATGTGTTACCTATCTGCGTTTATGTTCAACTCGATCCGCTGGCTGGCATCTAGATACGTGTTGTCTTTATGTTTCTCAACGATCTCTGTAAGATATGACACAAAATAAGTGAAAACATGTAAGAAGTAAACACAAATTAGAAACCTTGCATTACAAATACTTACTTTAGAACCAAGTAACATATTAATATGTTCAGTTGCAGTGTTTGGCCGTCTTAGTAATGCCATACTAGTAATCCGTATAGTATTACACGTTTCATAGAAGTTTCAATAATGGTGTTACACTCTGGTAACGTGTAAGGTGTTACAGGTCCAACAATGGTAAAGTGTAATATGTTACATTTCCAATAATGGTGCTACACTTTAATAAAGTGTAATGTGTTCCAGTTCCAACAATAGTACTACACTTTTGTAAAATGTAATGTGGCTATACTGTTGTAAAGTATACAGTTCCAATAATGGTGCTACACTGTTGAAAAGTGTAATCTGCTACAGTTTCAATTATGGTGCTACACTATTGTAATGTGTAATATTTTACAGTTGCAATAATGGTGCTACAGTCTTGTAAAGCGTAAAGTGTAATATGTTAATAATGGTGCTCAGTACACTTTTGTAAATTGTAATGTTTTCCAGTTCCAACAATGGTGTGACGTGTGACGTGTTACAGTTTCAATAATGGTGTTACACTCTTGTAAAGGTTTACCACATCAATTGCATGTAAACCTCCGAATGTAGTTCCTAAACTGAAAAGTGATCCTTCCTTTTTTGATGGATATGGTCATAAAGTGGGGGGAAAACTGCCCATTTATATTCGATTTTGTTGTTGTATGTATAAGAAGCGTATTATCAAGTTTTACTGGATCACTGATGAACATTTTCGAATTTTCGAATCTATGTAACACTTTGTGAGCAACTATCAATGAAAACAGCGGTACCCTTTCTGGTGATTTTTTAATTGGAAAATTAGTTTTCTATATGAAAATTACAGTGCTGAATTATCCATACTTGAGTTGAAGTTGCAGCAAATCATTAATATGTAACATTTAAACATTGGTGTCAATGGAGAAAATAACTGGTGGTTTCATTCCTAAAGTGTAATGTGTTACAGTATCAATAATGGTGCTACACTCTTGTATTGTGTAATGTGTTACAGTTCCAATATTGGTGCTACATTCTTGTAAAGTGTGTTGTGTTACAGTTCCAATAATGGTGCTACATTCTTGTGAAGTGTAATGTGTTACAGTTCCAATATTGGTGCTACATTCTTGTAAAGTGTGTTGTGTTACAGTTCCAACAATGGTGCTACATTCTTGTGAAGTATAATGTGTTACAGTTCTAATATTGGTGCTACATTCTTGTAAAGTGTAATGTGTTACAGTTCCAATATTGGTGCTACATTCTTGTAAAGTGTAATGTGTTACAGTTCCAATATTGGTGCTACATTCTTGTAAAGTGTAATGAGTTACAGTTCCAATAATGGTGCTACATTCTTGTAAAGTGTAATGTGTTACTAAAGCCAACACAAATAATAACAGAACTGAGTATAACGGACCCAAATGCCATCGTGTGAAGTTATACTTATCATAAACGTACTGGACGCTTTTCCAGCATTGATTTTACATATTCGCTGTCCAGGTTCAAGCGTGATACAATCTTTTCCAGATTCGTCATCCTAAAACGAGTCCAATAAATACATAAGTTGATAAAGCGGTTGGAAATTGTTAAGACACTTGGTCTTAAACCCGATGCCTGTTAACCCGGCTTAATAGCACTGATTTAAGTACTTATATACTATTTACAGTCACAATACTACACAAACGAAGTTATACTTCCTGTAATAAAGATAACTTGACGCAAAAAGAAGATATCGATGTACATATATGTCTTGAACCAGTTTGTTTTACAAATGCTTCCCATGGGCGGTCGTGTAACTCCGCCATCCGTCGTAAGTATCGACATTTTCTCACTTACAAGTTGAGCTCACTGACTGAATTTGTATTTTTATCATGCAGATATGCACTTTTCTGCCAGATAAAGGGGTGACCTAATACATGTTGCTTTATCTGGCAGTGACTGATACAGCAAAAGCATGTGAAATACCCTAGAGTGTAACGTTATCTGACGTTATAATTTAACTAAAAAAACATTTTCTATAAAAAACAAAAAACTATTAAACTATACCGAAAATGAGGGTCTACATGATAAAACGAATATTTTTTACTATCAAGTTTATTTGGCTTGCTTAGACAACAAAGAATAACGAGGCTCTGGCATAATATCTCTATACTCCTAGCTGAGATACATGTATATCAACGGACCACATACAAATGTGATACTTGTACAACGGTAATGATTTATTCACAGTTATTGTATGCAGAATACACATAGGAAGAGATACAGTTTGTTAGAACCGACACTTGTCTGGTATTTACAAACATATAGGTATACACTTTGTATAAGGCGTTATTCCGGTTAAAACTCTTACCATGCTTTGAATGTCCAATATATTTCCGTCTAACGAAACCCATGTACGTTTCCAGGATCCCTTTAACATAGTAATATATAGATTAATTTTTTAATGATTTTTAATGTTTATTTGTTGACCAGCAGTCACAAATAATGCTTTTTAAAAACTTTATTTTAAAATATCTAAACAAAAATAGTTACTCCGTTAATAGTCACTCCACAAATGGGAAATGTTGTTTTAAATAAAGTGAATATGTTTATTTTTTATATCCGAATGTAGTAGTGATGAGTTTTTTACGTTGTTGTCAGATGTTTAATATCTATATCATGTTTATATACACAGATATATAGTAAGTATTTGCCTTTGATGATGTTGTTATTTACCTGATGATGTTTAACAAAAAAGTATCCACATATACGGCACATGGTGTTACAACTCGGCTCAGGACTGATTACCTTTAAAAGCAAAATTGTTGAACACTTGGTTTAATGCATGTTGTACTAATAATTAGTTTTATTATTGCAAAAACATATTAAACAGCCGTAAGCAAATGCCGCTTTAATGCCTACATGTATATAATTACTTTCCTTTTTAAAAAAAATAACGGTGACCTTTTTAGAATGAATCTAAGGTAATTTACAAGACATGTCCTTAGGAGGTCTCCACACATTTTCAATGCTCTAAATTCTACGGAAACGTATGACCCCTCTAAAATTCAGCTGAAGTTAACGCAAAGGTAAAAAACTGAGACAGTTAATTGTAACGACTCATTTATAGAACATACAATATATCTGGTAGTATAGAAAATGTATATATAGACGGAAATAAATGTTATAAAAATGAGTGTGTTATATTTGAAGGAAGATACACGTGAAGTTCTGAGAGTTACTTGATGTGTAGATGTATATTACTAGTTGTAACAACTGAGTATGTTTTATTTCAAGTTAGATACAAGACACGTTAAAAGTGTTATTATGTAACAATTAAGATATAACACACTCACTGACTCAGCTTTAGGAGTTATTTATGTCAGTATAAGCCTATACATGTACACTGTTAACGTTACTTATATCTTGCTGGCAACTTAACTCTTTCAACGAATAAAGATATACACATATAAAATAACTTAAATAATTTCATTTATGTCTTACGTTAAATATAACACATTCAATTTTTATTGATTTATCTATTTGAAGTAATACATTTTAAGGGGGTCAGTGTACGTTTCCGTAAAATTCCATCTGAATTCTAAATAATTTAAGTTTTTGTTACAAATCTTTCATGTCCATATGAAATGTATAGTTTATACAAATATTTCCCCCCAAATTACCTGTTCAATACCTTTGGTTACTAACATACCTGTGTAATTGCTTTTATCCAACTGCGTCTACTCTCGTTATCTGCTGCTGCAAAGCGGTACACTCTTCCTTTTAACTTGCTCGTGATTTCAAAGCCGAATTGTCTGCAATTAAAAGTACATATATCTCAGTTATCTTACATTGGTTATAAAACAATTTAAATAAGTCGCCAATCCGGTATCGATTGTGGGTAGCTTTGATTGTGGGTATATGTGTGGGTATATTTTTAAGTTATTACTACAACGCGACTGGAGTAGAACATCTTAACGCTGTAAATAGTCCGGCATATTTGTGACTTATGATATTACTCTTTAAAGTATGGCCAACTTGCCATACAACATTATAAACGACAAGCTAACTACTCTTATTCAAACGACTATTGCCAAGAGGGAAAACCACCTTTTTGGTCTGTCGTGTTTTAAGAGCATGTGTTTTCATCTTGCTATGAAAGAGAGTTCATGTTGCTGTGAAAGAGATTTAATGTTGAGTCTTTCACCAGATACTCTGGCGGGGGTCATCAAATTATTTAAAAACAACAATCAACAGGTTGGTGTTTTAAATTTTGACAACCATTTGTTTTCTACTACGGTAAATAACAAAATATCCCAAAGAACACTTATATCTAAAAAGGTTAACCATTCCGATAGCTTCTTTCTTGTTGTACCCTCTCGATTGACAATGGGAGATATAATAAGCAGGATCTATGAATGATTTCAATTTTGAAGTTTGAGATAGAGTGTAGTCAAGCTGAGGAATTTCGTAACCTTATAACTAAAACTTCCTCAATGAAGGTTACCGTTATCACCATCTTCAAAAGACGTTTGCCAAATTGTATTATCGTAACTCTACTCTTACAATATAAAGGTAGTTTTAAGAATTATTCTGCGGCAAGGACTAGCACATCCTTATGACCCCATTATTTTGCAACGCACTGCATGAGTAGTGGTTAACCTATTACCAATGAGTCACTACACTTCAGTTTTTATTGTACATGACAGGACAGATTGCAAGTTTCAAGTTTTATTCATGAAGCTATGCCCTTTATGGGCATCAGCATATACATGAACAACAACAACAAATACAAACAAATTGTTAATACGACAAACAGCAAAATAATTAACACAAAAAGATATGACTAGAAAATACGAAGTTAAAGCTTGCATACGTTTTTTTAACAAAAATAGCTAATTTCACAAGACGAGTTTTGGAAAAGTTTCTCAAATTTAAAGTCTTAGGGTTTAGTAGAAAGTTCCTAGCAATATACGTTTTTCTATCTAGAACAAAATATTGACAATTAAACATATAATGGAATTCATCTCTAAGAGAATTATTGTTACACAAATGGCATGTCCTTAGATTTCTATCAATGTTGAAACTATACCTTGTTCACTTGGTAATTTATTATTACAACAACGATAATGACATAGAGAAAAAGCAAGATATTGGTATCAATGTTAAATATTTTTCAAACTGGAATGTTGTTTTTTTTGTGGAAAATTCTATAATTTAAGTACTTAAGAGAATTAAATACGCAATCAGACCATGTCTGCACATACTGATCTTTAATTCTTGCTTTTAAAATTGTATTAAAATGTAATGGAGATGGGACATACTGGTTGATCCAATATTCAGTGAATCCTAAGTGGTTTAATGATGATTTAATATAATCAATCCAAGGTGACTGGTATATATTGCTTCTATCTAATTCATACATTAGCCTATACGTAATATTTGCAATTTTGTCATGTTTACTATTTATTACTTTGCACCAATAATTTAAAATTCTACTCTTCATAAGTGTGTCTAGAGGCAGAACACCAAGTTCTCCATATACCATTACATTAGGAGTATACTTTTTTTAATTGAGTAGCATTTTCAAGTATTTCAAATGAAACTGGTTAATAATATTTATGTTACCGGTACCCCATTCTTCAGACCCATACAATACAATTGGGCAAACCATTGCATCAAACAAATGTAATTGTAAGTCTAATTCTAAGCATAGATTTCTAGACTTTTTAATGACAGAATACATAGCCTCCTGGCTTGATCACATAAGTATTTCATAGTTTTGTTAAATTTTCCATTAAAATTAAACTTTACACCAAGAAATTAGGTAACTAAAATCATCAACAACATCAAGTTTCACATTAATGTAAAAAAAGGACGGGATATTTTTACATTTGCCCTTAGAGAAAATAACAACTTTAGTCTGCAGACTCTACGGTGAAGTCTTCTTAGATCATGAAAATGACATGTCTAACGTGTCAGAATAATGTGACGTTGATAACACGTTTGTTTTTAGTTTTGCATAGGTACTGCATGTATATGAGCCGAAACTGACTGTTTCAAGGCTACCAAAATGTCCGTGATATCCCACGGTTCACTCTTTATTTACACTGTCCCGTTTTATTGGGATGACAGTAGGGTAAGTGTGAAGTTTGGTGCACCCTAGAACTTGGTTTAAACCCTCAGCGGCATTTGTTTGCCACTGACCGTTCCAAGGCGGTAGCCCTATTGTCAACCCTTTTGTGTTTGTGATGTCTTATTTGGCCTTTTATTCATCTGTAAATGTGTTCTTTGTTTCTGTGTGTGTTTGTAGTTGACTGTCGTCCTTGAATGCTGCTTTTCTGTTCGATTTTTATATCTATATTCAAATGTATATTATGCTAAATGGTCAAATATGCGTATTGTTTAACAAATGCCACACTTTCTGTTTGACTTTAATTTTGGAATGAAATTCAAATTGAATGTCCACATAACAACAGGAAGTGTATACCATTCGCTGTTTTCTGGAAATAGTATTCTGTCAAAGGAATTATTTAATTTCATGGGGAAAAAACGATATAATATCACATTTGCATGAAGTGTTCGTTGGTTCGGTAATGGAGTCAACAGGTAATCGAACATTTATGAGGAAATTATGTAGTATATATGATAAAATTTACCTCTCATTGCAGATAACAGTTGATACACACACAACATCCTCCAAGTTTATGCTCCCTTGTGAGGTCTTCTGTGATGAAAATAATACATGTAATAAATGAAACAGCATCATTCCAGTCATACGTTAATTTGTGCATTAACGGAATTGGTACTGATTTCCTAGATAGCAAATATCCAAGATGCACAATTACATAACAGAAAATATGGTTAGTGATAATTATTTTCTGTAATGTGAATGGGGCAATAAATATAAGTTTACAATGTCAATACACGCGACGCATCTAACGTTATGCTTACGGGTTGGCAACTGCTATTTGTAATATAGCAGGTGATACTTTATATTGGGGCCGACTCTCTTGAATTGTTTAACTTATATAGAACAATGCAACCTCATGAGAAAAACTAAACGCATGTCGTGTTTAAAATTAAATCGCACAAAACATGAATCCTCTGTAAAAGAAAATACAAATGAGTTTTATGGCAAAGGAAACTTAAACACTATTTTATGATACCATGATATACCAAAGTTACTTTAAATAATAACCTTTTATTATCGCGTATCTGTGCACTTTAAACATTAGGACAATCAGAACGACAGTAATTGTCACATAAACAATTTCAAATAACCCTCTTGTTTCCTAAAATAGTGAAGAACAATGTATAGACCAACTATGTTTTATATAACAAAATGTTTGATCCTTCCCTATACCTTTCCTTACAATGTTATACTTCCATAGTGGAGTACACGCATTATCTTGCTCGATACAAGTTATTATTCCACAGTAAAGAACACACCATATTGCCCATTAAGCTGTTCTCCCATAGCGGAGAACACACCATATTGTCCATTAAGCTGTTCTCCCATAGTGGAGAACACACATTATCTTGCTCGATACATGTTATTATTTCACAGTAAAGAACACACCATATTGCCCAGTAAGCTGTTCTCCCATAGTGGAGAACACACCATATTGACCATTAAGCTGTTCTCCCATAGTGGAGAACACATTATATTGTCCAGTAAGCTGTTCTCCCATATATAGCGGAGAACACACAATATTGCCCAGTAAGCTGTTCTCCCATAGTGGAGAACACACAATATTGCCCAGTAAGCTGTTCTCCCATAGCGGAGAACACACAATATTGCCCAGTAAGCTGTTCTCCCATAGTGGAGAACACACAATATTGCCCAGTAAGCTGTTCTCCCATAGCGGAGAACACACACTATTGCGCGGTAAGCTGTTCTCCCATAGCGGAGAACACACCATATTGACCAGTAAGCTGTTCTCCCAAAGTGGAGAACAAAACATATTGTTCAATATGTTGTTCACCCATGGTCAAAAGAACCCGTTTTGTTCCAATAAAGAATACAAATCTAACCTGTTGTTCTTTCAAGTATTTAAAACCACCTTATTGGAGAAGAACCCATTTAACTCATTGTTTCTTAGAATATGATATAATCCCATAGTGAAAACATAGTGAAAACAAACCATCTTACCCCTTGTTCCTTAAAATATGTAATGCTCCCATAGTGTAGAACAAACCATCGTTTCTGGAAACCTAAAACATGAAATACGTCAAAACGTTGATATAATTCATATTGATAACGTCATAACTAATCATCATGTTCACCAATTGATTCCATATTTTCTGCAGCCATTCTGGTCATAATTATGGATAGATTAAAAATCTAAAAATAATAAACAAGAGGGCAAACAAGCATCGCTCACCTGATGATCTTTGCAAAGATGAAAAATTGTCAAACAAGCTTATAATTTAGGACATAATTAGATCATACAGTCGATGGCACATCACAAATTCCCTCGTTCGCCTTAAAGTGTTCAGGCCCAGTACGTGTATATATGGTTATATGGTAGGGATCTCAACCGTTTCCAAGTTATGGTCAATGGGCTATGTCCCCATGGGTGGGGATGGATTCCGGGGCCAAAGCTGGTTGGATGGTTGTATCCTTCTGTTCATGTCCATTTAGTGTATATAATATTATATTCATAAGGTTGGGATCTCGACGGTTTTAAAGTTATGACCCAGGGGCTTTGTCCGCAGGCCCCCAGGGCCGATGCTGTTAAGATGTCCATGCCCAGTAAGTGTATATATGGCTTTAGAATGGGAGCTCAACAATTTCCAAGTTATGTACCAGGGGTTATGTTCCCAGCAGTGATAGGAATAGACCCAGAGCCGATGTTGGTTGGATGGTTGTATCCATACTGTATGCCCAGTAAGTGTATATATGGTTATAGGGTTGTATTTCAAAGGTTTCCAAGTTATAATCCAAGGGCTATTTTCCCAGGGGAACGGACACCGGGGACAATGGTGGTTGGGTATTTATATCCGTCTGATCATGCTCAGTGTATAACTGTTGTTTCAGGGAAGAAATTCTTTTACGTTTTCTCTATATAAGTTTAGGTAAAAGATGTGACCTCTGGAGTGGGGCCATATTTGACCCGAGGGCCACCATTTGTATGTACTTGGTAGAGGACCATATGCTCATTCTTCATGCAAAATATTAGACCGCTACCTTTTGTAGTTTCAGAGAAAAAGACATGCTTTAAAAGATGTTCCTATATAACTCTAAGCAGATGTCTTTTCAGAGAAGAGGATTTTCAAGTTGTTCACTATATATCAATGAAAAACATGCAAAATCTCTAAAAACAAAATTTTGATTCCGGGGCGCATCCATTTGTTAGCCCGGGGACTTCATTTGAACCAACTTGATAATCCAGAGGTTGGCGATCATTAAACAAATGAAAAACATTCGAAATATGTTCAGGGATTCCTGAGAAGAAGATGTTTTAAGGTTTCAACCATTTATGGTAATATCGACCATCATGGACCATTGGCAGAATCATCCATGTGAAGTTTGGTCAAAATTGACCAAGCGGTTACTGAGAAGATGTCGTTTGAGCGATTGTTGACGGACAGATGGACGGACGGACAACGAACGAAAAGTGATCACACACTATAAAATCGAATTTTATTTCTTCAAATGTCAGAGACCTTGAATAATGTCTTCTAAAAATAAAATAGTTTTTAAACAGTCACCTGCTTTTAAAATGGTATTTCTTTAGTTTCATTTGTATTGTTCTAGCAGTATTGAGATACCACATGCATAATTAAAGGACTTCTTCCCGTTAGTAAACAATTGACAATAGTTACACCAGAGAGACTCAAACGAGCAGTTAATAGACGGATTAATGTCTTGTACAGAAATGCTTCAACTTTTACCTCTTAATGTCTTGTACAGAAATGCTTCAACTTTTACCTCTTAATGTCTTGTACAGAAATGCTTCAACTTTTACCTCTTAATGTTGTGTACAGAAATGCTTCAACTTTTACCTCTTAATGTTTTGTACAGAAATGCTTCAACTTTTACCTCTTAATGTTTTGTACAGAAATGCTTCAACTTTTACCTCTTAATGTCTTGTACAGAAATGCTTCAACTTTTACCTCTTAGGTTTGGACCAGTTTTCTCTAAATGTCCCTCCATGTATATTCCCGTTTTCTTTTGAGAAGGTACTGCGATCTAAAATGTATACGGATTTATCAGTTAAAACCTTGTTTTACATGCTGAGTTACTGGCAGCGATATTTAAACTGATTTATTTTTTAAAATAGTTTTATTAGGTCAAGATTTAAGGCATATATCAAAAGCAGACACGTTTTTGTCCTATGTTTATGTTGTTTAACAATCCCTGAATCGATCAACTGAGGATCTTCGCAATGATGAAAAAAGTGTCCTCTCGTAAATGCTGGTTGAAGATGTTTAAGTCTTCCCTTACGTAAGTCTACGTAAAAACATGCAAAATCTCTATATACAAACTTTGGACCCCTAGCAAACTTCATAGTTCATGGGTTAGCGATCATTAATTATAATAAAGAACAAGAGGGCCTGTAGGCCTTGAGCCAGGACCCAAAATGTTCGATATTGTTACCAACTCAAGGGACAAATTCTACTATCGCTTTTTGAAAAGAGCAATGTATTTTTGTTATATTTTTCCATGATAGCAATCTGGAACAGGTAGCTTATATAAAAAAATCGAACATTAACAGTTTATCATTGTAGCGCTTTCATCTAACTGTTTGATGTTCATTTTTGCATGTCATGCTTATGTGAATAATTATGGAGATATTTTTAAAAGATGCAATTAAGTTTACAATTCATTTAGTTATATAATAAGCAAATAAGTTTTGTTTAGCATAGAATTCTGTTTAAAGTCTCTATTTTGCTTCAAATTGTGAGTCAATTTACCCCACCCACTATTGACACATTTTTATGCATTTAGTTTAATCGATATTGTTTTTATTATATGTGTAAACTGATAAGAATCACTAATTTACAACCTTTCTATGATGATTTAAATGATATTATTATATGAAGTAGGGATTTTTAGGATAGATTAATGAAATTATGTACTTTGCAACGTTCAATCGTTCATGGTATTGCATAGATTCGTTCAGTGATGCACACGCTGAACTGGAAGTAGAATCCTTCCTCACAGTAACTGCAACCTCAAAATTAATAAACTTTTCTGATATAGACATCCATGCCACAAACGACGCAAACAGTCCAAAGGATTTTAGAAATGTGCGGTTTTACGCTTTTCATAACATTTAATTATATGTTTAGGTGTATGCGCTATTTCAATACTTATTATGATTAAACATTTGGATTTTGTATTCCATATGACATGAATAAAAGTAAAAAATGCTACATTGTAACACAAAATCGTATTAGCTTTATAATTAGTAATATATGTATAGTTTAAGGATTTTAACATTGTAGCGCTTTCATCTAATTCCCAACCCACATAAATCACCATGAAGAGTTTTGCATATGAAATGTAAAACTATTATGCATTTTTGTGTCGATATTCAAAATACAATAGACGAGGAAGTTTAATACCCAGACCACTGTACTAACCACTTACCGTGGCAACTATTCGTTAGTATTGGTGCAGTTGTTGCAATAGCACCTGCTTAAGATATGTATCATAATATAGGTTGTGATGTCCTTCGTACTTTATTTATAGTATGGAATTAATCTAGGATTGGGACTATTAGTAGTATCAACTCTTTTTTTGCGCATACAAGTGCAACTTGAATGACAGGTATGTAAAAAAGGTGTGTTGCCAATGCAGGGGTAACAATGCCAACAATTACAACTGCTTGTATTGCCTTAAACTGGTCATCATTTATCTCAGTATGAGTATTTACTCCAAAATATTTTGTCAAAATGCATAGTTTTACCCTTTATTTTGTGGGTGAGACTTTTCAATATGCACTTTTAAAGAAACAGAATTAAATGATGTATATTATGTTCATCAACACATATAAGTTTATTTAGAGCCACCCCAGGGAGAGGAGAGGGTGGGTGCGGGGTGATACACAACAATATAGGAACCTGCCCTACTAATGAAAAAAGTCGTATGTTTTTTAATGTAATCGGAGAAGAAAAATGCAATACACTAGCCCGCCCGTTTTACGCCCCATCTGTCAGACGATGGTAAGGGAAAGTGTCTGGCAATGGCAAGCGCCTTGCCCAAGAATACACAGACGAAATTTACTGGCGCCAGTGAGGCTTGAACCAGGGTCCTCTGGATTTCAAGACCCTAGTTTTATCCACTGCGTCAACAGGCTGTATGGGCTCAAGCAGGGTTACTGCATTAAAATACATACAAACGTTATGAAGGTTATAGCCATTAAGCTGGGTTCACAACCGTAAATTTTATCTAGCAAGTTGGCATCAAGTTCATGTATGTCGAGTTGGAATTAAGGCTATGGAATAATGCAATACAGTTAAAATACCCAGTAAATATTATCTTATTTAAATGATATTACTTGATATTATAATATAGCATAACATGTAAGATAACAATTGTTGTAGACGCTTACACATAAGGATTGGTACCCAGAGTATACTACTGCTTCAGAAATATAATATAATATAAACGTATGCTTTACTCCAGATATATTTATGACAATTATTATGCCCCGCTGGGAGTGAAATACAAAGGGTGACCAGTGTCCGTCCGTAATTTTCCGGCAGCGGCGGTGGTGGCGATGGCGACGTGTCAGCCCTTGAGTATAGTTTAATGTTTTTTGAAGGTATAGGTCTCAAATACAAGACAATGTACGGACGAACGCACTGACGGACGGACAGACTGACTGACAGTGTGACTAATAAATGCCACCCTTCGGTGGCATAAAGCTGTAGCACACCCATTGCAACACAGGAATTGTCGGCCTGGGGTAGTCGCATAATGGCGTCAATAAATAATTCTCATTTCTTTTTGTAAAAAAAGGGCATTTTCACTAATTTAAAGTGCTATTTTTGGTTTATATCACATTGTTTATCTATTTGTTACATTTTTCAAGCATTGTCATGTTAAAATTGTGAGTTTTTAATTTATTTTGCTTATATGGAAATGAGTGTATGAATACAATATTATGGCATCTCAGTGTTTATGTTTTTAAAGGGAGCATTCATTCATGAGACAAGTTCTTTCTTAGAAGATACATGACCCCCATTTTTCTGTGGATTTTTTGGCAGCATATGTGTCATTTGCGATGAGAATGTAAGTTATTCATTTTTAATTTGGGTCTAGATAGGAATGACAACATGGCATTTAAATTTTAATTCACACACAACTCAATGCAACAATCATTGGGCGTGTTACACTTAAAAAAATATAATATATGCCTCCTGTGACATTTTAACGCACGGCGCCTGGTGTTTTCTATGTACAGAACCCAATATTTAAAAGATTTACATAATTCGGAATTCGGAATTATGAAGTGAAATAAAAGTTAGTCAAATGGGCCGTCGTACAACCTGGAACAAATTGAGCTGCACGGTTTGTACACAGGAACTATACTTATCGTAACACAGATGGTACAGGACCTGCAGTGAAAATCCCTAAAATACAAGAGGTACGGCAATTCCTAACCATGCTGTTTAAGATCCAACATGGACTAGTGGATAACCTAGTAATGCCGAACAACAGGCATATCAGAAGTCCCCGGCGACTATATCAACCTACTACCCAGAAGGATGTATACACGTACTACATTGACCCACGGACGATCAGAGAGTGGAATCTTCTTCCAGCCCAAACCACCAACACCGACACTGTAGAGCTTTTCAGAGCCAGGCTTATTTGCTTCATTAATTTGTGTTTCTTACAGATTGTGGGAGGTAATCAGTACCGGTTCTACCCAGGAATAAGGGGGTGGTCTGCCTCCATCAAAAAATAATCGACCGTCATACATAGTCTAATATGTGCCGAAAGATGACGTT
Source organism: Cyrtodaria siliqua (assembly GCA_037043455.1). Lineage (NCBI taxonomy): Eukaryota > Metazoa > Mollusca > Bivalvia > Adapedonta > Hiatellidae > Cyrtodaria > Cyrtodaria siliqua. The sequence continues at coordinate 11,989 of JAWPHD010002094.1, read as the reverse complement.
AAACACCACACAAGCAAAGCTTCATCAATGAAATCACCCATATCTGAACTTTCATTGAATTTTATTTGAATTTTCATTGTAACATAGAGACAGAGAAGATCACATGTTTTTATTGGGCTAGCGCAGTTTTAACCACAGGGTAAACCACATTCTGTGAAGAATACAATCTTTAATCGGAAGATGAACTTCACATTTAGTGATCATGGTTAGATTTACAGACTTATACTCTATAAGCTGTGTCTGACATACAGGTTCTAGTACAGTTAAGAGTGCAAATTTATATTGCAAACATCTAAAAAAAAACATTATAACTGTACAATGCCTTCTTGCTTTTGACAAGAGGTGAAAATGCTGTGGTCAATATGCGATTTGTAAACATCGTTAAAATAGACAAATACGTAAGATTTTAATAACATTTGAAGTGATTTTATGAAAAGTGTACAACTATGAGTCATAAACAATAGACCCACTGGCCTTGTCCCAAAGTGCTCTCATGTTCTAAAATAACAGTAACATTTTTTTTATAAAAATCTACATAAAACTGTACAACTATGAGTCATAAACAATAGACCCACTGGCCTTGTCCCAAAGTGCTCTCATGTTCTAAAATAACAGTAACATTTTTTTTATAAAAATCTACATAAAACTGTGAATCTGTAGGGGCCATATTTGACCCTATAGTCACCAATTTTTAACAAAGGTTTTCCTAAATAAATCAATGTAATAGTGTGACCGCCGGGTCATCAATTAAAAATAACTTGGTATGGGACAATAATCTTACGCTACATGCAACTTTTTAGACCTCTAGCTCTTGTAATTTCAGAGAAAATAATGCTTATAGTGTTTCCTATAGAACTCTTTGTAAAACTGTGACCCCCGGGACCAGGCCATATTTGACCCCAGGTTCATGATTTAAATAAAACTGGTAGAGAACCATACGCTTATTTTACATGCAAAATATTAGACCGATGGCTCTTTATTGTATATGACTCTATGTAAATATATGACCTCTGGGGACAAATATGACCCCAGGGTCACCATTTTAACACATTTGCTAGTGGACCATAAGCTTATGCTGCAAGCATAATATTAGACCTTTCACAGTTTTAAAGAAGAATATTTTTTAAATTTTTTTTTTATAACTCTATGTAAAACAATACCCCAGGGTCACCATTTTAACAAATTTGCTAGTAGACCATAAGCTTATGCTGCAAGCATAATATTAGACCTTTAGCTCTCACGGTTTTAAAGAAGAATATTTTTTAAAACTGTTTTTAATAACTCTATGTAAAACAGTTACCCCCGGGTCGGACCATGTTTGACCCCCAGGGGTCACCATTTTAAAAATACTTGGTAGAGGACCCTAACCTTATTTAACATGCAAAATATTAGACCTGTTAGTTGGGCAGATTGGTGAAAAATTGTGCATTGTTTGATAAAAGCACCAAACTTTGCACATAGCTAGACAATACCATACTGAAACAACTTGGCTGTGGACCCACACCAGATTTTTTAAAATGGCCGCCATTTTCAAAATGGCCGCCAAATATGTAATAAATAATCAGTTGAACCTATATGTATCAGGTTTTAACAACATATATTATGGCAATCGCAACAAATTCCGCGAAATGATAGACAAGGGTCATGAAATACAATATGTGTATATTTTAAGTTCAAAATGGTTACCGTTTTCGAAATGGCCGCCAAAACGTGTTAAAAATAGTAAAAAGTATAATTCGTTTAATTCGTTGGTTGTTAGAAAGTAATTAATATTTTGAATTTGTTCACTCAGTTTTCTTGGCAGAGTATTTGTTTTTTAAAGAGTTATTTACAGGTTATTTATGGTTAATGTGTTTCTGCAGCCTTTGGGACTTTTGAAGGGTACTAAACTAATTTTCTTATCAGAAACTGTCGGTTCGTAATAAATTATATTTATAAAACCCTAAAATTACTTGGTAAACCTTATTTACAAGACAAAACAAGTAAACAAAACCTAAACGCGAAGACATGTTATGCTAACGGATTAACTGCGTCTAAACTATATAGTAGCCGAGCAGAAATAAAATTGGCCTGAAAGCCAATGTGAAGATCATAATGGCATTTTGCGTTGAAACCTTCGTATTTAAAATGGAGGCAGTTAAAACAATCTGAGACTTGTTTGAAGACTATAGATGGACCAGTGCCCTTGTGGCAATTATGACACTGCAGATAAACACATGCATCAGGGAATGCTCATCACGTGATTGCCATACTTACGGTAGACCGGGCTTACAGTTTTTGAAGTGTGAGCAAGGCAAACCGTAGGCCAGTGAATATTGCACATGACGATCATAAAGAGAAACCAAAAGTTCGCAATTGCAGTACTGTTCAGTTACACTTTAAATCTTAAAATTAGTCATCTCTGTGTGTGAGATAAACTTCATTGGTGTTGTCTCATCAATAAACCCAATAAACTAGCTCACACGCAGAAATATAAGATTGTGAAATAAGATTAAGATGCAGTAGGTGCTGTAAACACATCGCAGCTTCCACATTGGATGATCTCTGAACCAGATATGGTCTGAGTTATCTGTTAATTTCAGTTATTGTAATAATTCATCAGGCGCTGCCTATGAAAGGACTCAGATCTTTTCCATCATGAACAAGTTAAAGATGGTCTTAAGACAGTTTGAGTGACACAGTAGAGGAATTAGAAAATACATTCAAGGACAATATTGAGGATTTTCTGGTACTTGACTTACGTTACATAGACGACTCGCGTGTAACAGAAATTGCAACAAATAGGTAATTATGTAATGCAAAGCATGACACGTTTGTAACAGAGCTTATAGATGACATACCAAGTCTGTCTTTAAAAAGATAAACCAGAACATGTTTTTTTTCTTTCCTCAGTGGTCACCTATAACAGATGCTATAACTTGCTTTCTCTTCTCGCATATGTTTACTGAGAGGAAAAAGTTTAGCAAGTTTTTGTTGCACCCTGGAAATAATACATTTTTGGTCAAGAAACTACTGTCATAGACACACTATTTTATTAAACACACATCAATAACAGTCGAACATCTTAATGACGTAACGAATAAATGAATGTATGTGTCAAGCCCATAAAGTCCCAAAAAGTCAGTATAATTTCATCTAAAAGACTTGCTCAACTTTTTTCCGTCAGTATATGTATTATATTAGGTTCCGATTAACGGTAGATTAGGGTGTCTCACCAGCCTTTTCTAATTTTGGAAAACTATTTTGGATTTTAATCAGACTGTACGAGCTGCCTTAAAATGCATTTTAATGCTTGCAAAACATTAGTATGATTATCAAGTTCTTTTACACATTGTTGAATGTCACTTGCAGAAGGTTTAGTAGGTGACGGCCATCATGCAAAACAAAATCAGAGCTCTGGTTAACTGGCATAGCAATTGCTTGCGATAGAAGAAAAACTAAAAACACGTTTAATAAAACAGAGATGAAGATGTGCCTTGTATCAGACGACGAGAATCTGAGACTGATCTCGATCATTTCATTAAGATCATACGATACAATGCGTGTGTTGCATGTGGCATGTGCCAAACAATAATTCATTAAACTTATGCTATATACATTAGACACAGACGTTGTAGTACATGTTATATCAATGGTACAGTAAATACAGTTAGATGAGCTATGGGTTAGTTTTAGGGCTAGGAATCACTTTAGGTTCTTCGTTGCATACTGTATTGCCTATTCATTAGTTCATATACACCAAGACCAAGACGAATAGTTGCTTTTCACACTTACTAGATGTAATGAAATATCTTCATTTCATGAAGAAGGTAAAACCTGTGCATGGTAAATCTGGAAATACTATATGGAGGTTGCACAAGCTTTCCAATTCCAAAGGTTGTGCTTGTTGGAAAATGTATGACAAGAGGAAGTGCATGTTCGGCAAGAGGAAGGGCATGTTGATGTCGCAAAGAATTGTTGACATTCAATGGTTCCAAGAAACAACAAGTCCATGTCACCAATTTATGTAGCTCTTTTCAAGCACACCTGCCGAGTTGTTTAACAGGTTGTAATTGGACATTGTTGGAGACATGGCCTTTAGGTTCACCTGTAAAATGCCCACATCCTGTGGCTGCGGATGGAAGAAGATATGTTGAAGCCATTCTCGATAACACCACCACAGGCATCAGCGTTTGCAAGGGACTTATTAAATGTAGATGTCAAAGAGCCAAGTGTGTTGCAAACGAAGTGTCAAAGCAGGAATGATGTTTACAGTCATTTAAAAATGGGACGTTGGGTACTGTGACTGTGATTTTGTTATAACATGCGGCGTCCCATTAGTTTTGTTAGCATATGCATGTTTTAAAATCAGTTTTAATAATTATGTAAATAGTTCAAAGCAAATTAGCTCATTGGGGAATATATTGCACCAATAATATATTAAAACTTGTAATAGAATAACCACGAACAATTAAAACATTCTGCATTGTATTTAAGGATATGCAAGAAGTGTTAAAGTCAAATTGATATTGTATTAATCAATTTGGATGCTAGATAAATAATTCAAGATTGTGGTGTATACCTTTCATAGTATTTTACCAAGTCAGTGGATGTATACTTTCGAGTTATTATAAACTAAAAGCCGCTAATAAAGATGAGACTAAAACTTAAACACACTTCAGAAATGCTTAAGGCTAAAGACAACTAAGACAAAACTAGTGTCAGAGTTGGCATAGTATGTATACATGTGTAAAACCCCTAACCCCAGAAGTATAGGGGTGTATCTAACAACTATTTATTGAAGTATAGATATATACATAAATATATCAAGACAACACCTTTGTAAAAACACACTGGCGACCATTCTAAAGAAAAAAATGACCCAAATTATATTGCATATTTTATTGTCTATCAATGTCCTGAATTTAGTGTATTTACAATAACAAGTTTTGATGAAACCAATTAATTATGGGCTTCATTAATTCTTTATAGAATATTTGGCGGCCATTTTGAAAATGGCTGCCATTTTTCAAAATCTGAGGTGGGTCAATAGCCAAAAATGTTATAATAAAATTACAATCTCTGCAGACAATGTTATTATTTTAACCATACATTATAATCTTTTATACGATTTCGGTAGGTTATAATACAATTATGATCTCTGCAGACACTTTATTATTTTAACCACACTTTATAATTTACTTAACATTTTTTTATTATTATAATCACCGCATTAAAATCTTAACTTTTTAGTTTTAGGGGCTAGGAATGACTTTAGGTTCTTCGTTGCATACTGTATTGCCTATTCATTAGTTCATATACACCAAGACCAAGACGAATAGTTGCTTTTCACACTTACTAGATGTAATGAAATATCTTCATTTCCTGAAGAAGGTAAAACCTGTGCATGGTAAATCTGGAAATACTATACTGAGGTTGCACAAGCTTTCCAATTCCAAAAGTTGTGCTTGTTGGAAAATGTATGACAAGAGGAAGTGCATGTTCGGCAAGAGGAAGGGCATGTTGATGTCGCAAAGAATTGTTGACATTCAATGGTTCCAAGAAACAACAAGTCCATGTCACCAATTGATGTAGCTCTTTTCAAGCACACCTGCCGAGTTGTTTAACAGGTTGTAATTGGACATTGTTGGAGAGATGGCCTTTAGGTCCATCTGAAAAATGCCCACATCCTGTGACTGCGGTTGGAAGAAGATATGTTGACGCCATTCTCGATAACACTACCACAGGCATCAGCGTTTGCAAGGGACTTATTAAATGTAGATGTCAAAGAGCCAAGTGTGTTGCAAACGAAGTGTCAAAGCAGGAATGATGTATACGTCATTTAAAAATGGGACGTTGGGTACTGTGACTGTGATTAATCAAAATTAAATCTAATTCCGATAAATCGGAGATGAAAAATATATAGAAGACTCGGCAAGCTTGATTTTTTGTTATAACCTGCGGCGTCCCATTAGATTTGTTAGTGCATATGCATATGCATGTTTTAAAATCAGTTTTAATAATTATGTAAATAGTTAGAAGCAAATTAGTTTTACATATTGCTCATTGGGGAATATATTGCACCAATAATATATTAAAACTTGTAATAGAATAACCACGAACAATTAAAACATTATGCATTGTATTTAAGGATATGCAAGAAGTTTTAAAGTCAAATTGATATTGTATTAATCTATTTGGATGCAAATAATTCAAGATTGTTGTGTATACCTTTAATAGTGTTTTACCAAGTCAGTGGATGTATACTTTCGAGTTATTATAAACTAAAAGCCGCTAATAAAGATGAGACTGAAACTTAAACACACTTCATGAGAAATGCTTAAGGCTAAAGACAACTAAGACAAAACTAGTGTCAGAGTTGGCATAATATGTATACATGTGTAAAACCCCTAACCCCTGAAGTATAGGGGTGTATCTAACGACTATTTATTGAAGTATAGATATATACATAAATATATCAAGACAACACCTTTGTAAAACACAATGGCGACCATTCTGGAGAAAAAAATGACCCAAATTATATTGCATATGTTATTGTCTATCAATGTCCTGAATTTAGTGTATTTACAATAACAAGTTTTGATGAAACCAATTAATTATGGGCTTCATTAATTCTTTATGGAATATTTGGCGGCCATTTTGAAAATGGCTGCCATTTTTCAAAATCTGAGATGGGTCAATAGGCAAAAATGTTTAGTAGAGTATTGTATAGCTATGTGTCAAGTTTGGTGCTTTTATCACCAAATGCACAATTTTACCAATATATGTCGCCAATCTGCCCCACTATGTAGCTCTTGTAGTTTCAGAGACAATGATTTTTTAAAGAAACCAAATTTATATTCAAAAGGGGGAGATAACAGGAATCAGCTACCCTGTTCACACTGATATCATAGATATGTTGTTTCCCTACAAGGTACATGGTACTAGTAAGAAGTTGTCCCTTGAGATGGTAACACAACATTGTATGGCTCATGGCTTACTGTGTATGCTGTACAAGCTAAAATGGCTCTTATATTAAGGAGTTTCATCATTAAATTCCCTTCAATACCTTTCTACAAGTGCAAAACACAACAACACCCACAACTGAAATTTAAACCCACGACCCCGTGCTAACAATTAAAAACAATAAGTAAAAAACAAACAGCAAAAAACTTTACATACAAACTTCAGACAAATTAACAAAAAGTGCACCAAAACAAAAAACAATTATAAAAATGAAGAATTGAAAAAAAAATCACAAACTTACCTCCAGTAGGATTTGAACCCACGGCCCTAGGTTCCCAGTTTAAGTATTAGTAAGAAATAGTTTACAGAATGTTTTGTGGCGGCCATCTTGGATGTTGCGCTGAACTAATTTTAAAATTTTAATTCTAAAAATATTCACCTTAGGATCACCCATGTAAAGTTTGGTCAAAATTGACAAAGCGGTTTCGGAGCAAAAGATTTTTTAAAGATTTTCTAGCTATATGAGTCTTTGTAAAACATGTGATCCCTGGGTGGGGCCAAATGTAACCCCATGATCACCATTTGAATTGAATTATACAAGTTATTTAGAGCCGCCCCAGAGAGAGGGGAAGGATACATAGGAATCCGTGAACCGTGCCCTACTCTTATTATCGAATAGATTCCTATGGTTCTTTAACGTGCTCGGAGGATAGACCGATACACGAGACCGCCCGGTTTACGTCACCATCCGACGGACGAGGCTAAGGGAACGTGTCTTGCCCAAGAACACACCGACAAAGATCACCATTTGAACAAGCTTTATTGAGGACCGTACGTCTATAGTAAATGCAAAATATTAAACCTCTGGCTCTTGTTTCAGAGAAGATTTTTTAAGTATTTCCCTGTACAAGTCTATGTAAAACATGTGACCCCTGGGGCGGGGTCAAATGTGACCCCAGGGTCACAATTTGAACAAACTTGATAAATGACCATACGCTTAATATTTAACCTCTGGCTCTTATAGTTTCAGAGAAGATTTTCCCTATATAATTCTATGTAAAACATGTGACCCCTGGGGCGGGACCAAATGTAACTCTAGGTTCACCATTTGAACAAATTTGGTAAATGACTATAAGCTGATAGAAAATAAAATGCAAAATATTAACACTCTGGGTCTTGTAGTTTCGGAGAAAAAGATTTTTTGTTTTCCCCTGTGTAAGTCTATGTAAAACATGTGACCTCTGGGGCGGGCCAAATGTGACCCCAGGATCACCATCTGAACAAGCTTGGCAGAGGACCATAAGCTTATAGTAAATGCAAAATATTAAACCTCTGGCTCTTGTTATTTCAGAGAAATGACTTTTTAAATTTTTCCCGATATGTTAGTCTATTTAAACTGTGACCCCGTGGCGGGGTCAAATTTGACCCCAGGGTCACCATTTGAAAAACTTGGTAGAGGACCATCAGCTGATGCTACAAGCTCTGTGCTTGTGCTTTCAGAGAAGAGGATTTTAAAAGTTTTTTCTATATAAGTCTGTGAAAAACGGGCAAAATCTACTAATAAAAAACGTTGGACCCCGGGACACGACAAATTTGATGAGTTGGAGATAATTTTAAAAAGAAAACTGTCGAAATCTGTATATCGGTTCTTGAGAAGAAGATTTTTTAAGGTTTTGACTATTTATTATAATGATATCGCATTGACCTAATTTGTACAACTTTTAAAGGGACACACGGCAATCTTGAAATGTGTACAAAGCATTGAAATTAGCATCTCGATTAATTTATCCAGCATCATTTCAACTTTAAACCTGCTTGCATATGATTAAATAAAATGTTGAGCATTATCTTTTTCGTCTTATTTATCCTTAGGTTGAAATATAGTATTGGTGAAATATTGTCAACAGTTAATACCATGCAAAAACAATGTGCTTTATAATGTTCTTATAATTAATATTAATGATTGAGCAAATGCAAGTTATTTTATGCAGAAAAACTAACTAAAAATCAAGATTGCTGTTTGTTCCTTTAAAGGCATTGACCTCAGTATCATCCATGTGAAATTTGGTTAAAAGTGGCCAAGCGGTTTCTGAGATGCCGTTTGAAGTAAAATTTAAAGACGGACGGACGAAGAGTGATCCCAATGGCTCAGGTGATCTTAAAACGGTTATAGTTTCCTTCAAAGCTTACGTTTCGAGATTGACAGATATTGCCGGGTTATCTATAACGTTACGAACTTATCGGTAGATGTAAATACATACCTGACTGACTTGCTCGTTTGAGCCCTCTGGAAAATAAATATATGTGATAAATAAGCAGTCAAAATAACTCCAATTTACTACAACATATGACCATTCTTTTTATTAAGAAACCCATTTGGATATATCTATATATGCAGATATAATTCCGACATCTTTATAACTTCTTTACCTGTCTGTACTTTTAAGGTTATTGTAATACGTTTAAGGGAACTATTACCTGATTTATTCTGTAACAGGTATTCCTGAAATAATACACATTTAATTATAGCAAAATAGGATTTAAAATATATACTGACAGTCAATGAAAACGCACCAGTAGATTATATGGGTGTTAAATTTTAAATTAGAAGTAATTTATAATAATAAGTGCATATTTGAAATTTAAGGATATTAATTACCAATTGCAAACACTGATTGTCTCAAAAATCTAAACACCTGTATATAGTGTTTAATTAAAGTCACAAAAGCCACACATTTTCATACGGGTATGTCCAAACCGGGTACCGGTATGAAAATGTGGGACTTTCGTTTTCTACCCATGTGATTTTAATTAAACACCATACACCGTGTTAAGGTTGTGTTAAAAAAGGATCAAAACATACAACTTGCAAAATAATATCAATAGTAAGACAAATGTTGAAGGAACTATTGATTTGGAAGTTAGACGTGACCTGCTTACTTACACCAATGCTTTATTCTGTAAACTGTTGGCTATTTCAAATGCTGCAAATAAAGAGAAAGATCTTGTTTTGCAAACAGTATGTCACAATATGCCAATTCAATTCCACAATCGTAAGTATGCCAATTCAATTCCACAATCGTAAGTTATTCCTAAAATAACTAAAAACTAATGGTTTGCTTAAATAATCGTCTTTAAACATCATTTAGATGTTCCCTAGTTATAACTATGAGGGTATTTTGTTTTGTTGTTTTTACTATTACTGAATGTAATCTATTGAAATTAGAAGGTAGACTGTCTTAAACAGTTTAAAATAATTGAGTTATTTAAACAAAATTGAGATATGAGGCAAACACTTTCTACAACAGTCAAACTAAGTGATTGTTTATGAAAATGGACATAATAGTATGAAGTAATTTTATTTACCGTCTTATATTGTCATCTGGACTTTTAATGTAAATCTGGAAACAAAATGATGTAGAAATGTAGCAGTTTGTTTGACTTACACTAAGCACCTTAAACATGATAATTCCAACTATTTGTATAACCCAAAAAAAAACAATTACAGTAATATGGAAACGAGCTTTATCTGCTACTTGATTATAATTGTCATAATGTGTATAGTTTGTTATGTATGGAAAGCCGGGACCCTGCGATTATAATTGTCATAATGTGTATAGTTTGTTATGTATGGAAAGCCGGGACCCTGCGATTATAATTGTCATAATGTGTATAGTTTGTTATGTATGGAAAGCCGGGACCCTGCGATTATAATTGTCATAATGTGTTATAGTTTGTTATGTATGGAAAGCCGGGACCCTGCGATTATAATTGTCATAATGTGTATAGTTTGTTATGTATGGAAAGCCGGGGACCCTGCGATTATAATTATTTTTTACTATATGTTTAACTGAATTATTATAATCACCACTTTTCTATGATTTCGGTTATAATAAAATTACAATCTCTACAGACAATGTTATTATTTTAACCATATATTATAATCTTTTTTTACGATTTCGGTAGGTTATAATACGATTATAATCTCTGTAGACACATTATTATTTTAACCACACATTATAATTTACTTAACATTTTTTTATTATTATAATCACCGCATTAAAATATTAACTTTTTTTTTTATTATAATCGCTGCATGCAACATTGGTATTATAATAACCAACTCAGCGCCTTTATTATAATGTTCGCCACATTATTATAACCTACCTAAATAATAACCCCCCAAACTCGAACATTTATTATAATTATAATAATCACACACAAATAAGAAATCTTGCCAGAAGCAGTTATTAATAATGTTTGCCTGTAAAATAATGATATCTGCTGGAGTTTGGGGCAGAGGTTTAAGGGATATGGGTGGGCAGGAGGTTTAACGGATGGGATGGGTAGGCAGGGGCGTAGCATGACCTGTTTTACATCATACTCCTACAACGGCGTGCAAAGCGCAGAGTGTGGGAGGGTTTTGGGAGTAGGATGCACTCTTTCAACAAGCGGGTTCGGGTGGTTCTCCCCGATATTAGTTGTGTTTCATTTTTGGGACCCACTCATCCCATATACCCACTCTGATTTTATTGCATTTTTAAGCTGTTAGGATATTTTAATTTTTGTTCGTTTTAATTTTTATCAAGTTACTCCTATGAACTATAGGAGTATGCACGTTATCACTGCACTCCCGCCCCCACCTCCCCCACCCACCTACACACACACAACACACAACACACACTTATATTTATTCTCTTAAACCTCCTGCCACCCGCACCTTAAGCTTCCTGTCCATACACACCAACACACACATTTCTACTCTTAAACCCCAACCCACCCGCATTCCTTAAGCTTCCAGCTCCACCCACCCCCCACCCCACCCCCATACACATTTCTTCTCTTAAACATCCTCCCACTCGCCCATAAAGCTTTCCTGCTTCCCGCTCCCTCCACACATTCCCTTCTCTTAAACCTCCTGCCACACCGCAATCCCTTAAGCTTCCTGCTCCCCCCACACACATTTCTTTCTCTTAACATCCTGCCCCACTGCGCCCTTAAGCTTCCTGCTTCCATCACCCCCACACATCTCTAAAAACCTCCT